>JAUCMT010000021.1:4594627-4619564 GCA_032357475.1 Enteromius thamalakanensis
ATCATCCAAGTGGATGCTGCACACTGGTGGTGGTTGAGGAGAGACCCCCCCACATGATTGTAAAGCGCTTTGGGTGTTTGGCAACACACAGTAAAGCACTCTATAAATGCGTCATTCATTCATTCATTTGTATCACAGGTATGCATGAGTAGTGTCTCTTATTGTGTCTCTAATTGTATCTCTTATTGAATAAGAATATTCTCTTAATTTGTGGTTTTGAACTGACCTGTGCTTCTTTTTTTTCTTCCCTTTCTTGTTTATGTTAATTGTTGTTTTTCTTTTATTATCATTAATATGCAGAGATTTAACCCATTGTTTTCTTTATACCATACTGGCAAAATGTATTATTTTCCAATAAAAAAAAAGTGGTACAGTATTAGAATTTTTTTTAATTAAATATACAAACAACCTGTCAGCTATTTTGACAAGAGACTGACATTAATAAGTCAATTTGTCACCCGATTTGTATTACTGAATGCTTTTTGTTTGGTCAAAGCATAAACTGGGTGTTACAAGTGAAGTTCATGGGAGAGTTTTTATTGCCCTCGAAACAAGGAAAAATGCAAACAACATTCTCTTCCTGAGCTTCAGCGGATATCTGTTTCCCACACAGGATGTCATTCCCACCCTGAAGCCCCTGTGTTCCCTGCACCTACTTCACAGCCTTTCCCTCATGCACAGGGGCTGGCTGTGTGCTGCAGTCACAGAACATTACGTTCTGCTCTTTTGATTTTCTCATATTTAGTTATACCTTACATAACACCCTCAGATGGGATCATTTAAATATTTTAAATGTCAGTCTTCACACAGAGACAAAACTCTCTCAGTTACATGGGACTGAGACAAAGTTCATTTGACTGAATGATGCCATCGGCAAAATACAAAACCTGTTTGCTGTGAAGTAATAATGGGCCATTTAAATCCATGCAAATTAAGTGAAACATCAGAGTGTGCTTTTGTTTTAGTGACAGTGACTTTCTTGAGCTGCTGTTGAATGGATTTTGCATGATTCTTTGGAAAGCCGCAAAACACATTTCACTTAATATGGTATTTGTGACACAAAAGGTAAGACATTTTGGAAGAATAATTACCTCAGCTTACCTGGAAAATAGTCTGACTAATACTGACACGTGGTGTCCGAAAAAACATGCAAGATCCTGTACACTGTATGAAGGAATCTGGGATTCTCCACCCTAATGCTGACATCATTTTCTAAAGTTCAGGATATTGCATACTGCCTCAGTTTCCAGGTCTCTTATATTCAGTAGGACTTATTATAAGAAATATAGCCTGTATAGCAACATCAATAAAGAAATAATAATACATCTTTGAATTACATTTTTAGTAATTGTGTAATATTAATCACATTATATAGCATTATTTATAATAACAAAGTAATTAAAACATGCTTTATTTATGCTTCTCATAATTTTCTTACCTAGCACCAATAGCCTGCGTCAGAAATAGTAAGTTACAATACATTTTATTTGAATATTTTCATTTTAATCTTTTGGTTTATGGTTAATTTAGATTAGGCAAAGACTAGGATGCTATCACTTAGTAGCCTATCAGTCATCAGTAATATAGCCTATTCCTAGATTATGGTGATGGGCGGAGCCTCTATTCGTTGGCTAAATGAAGCTGTTTCTTCACACTAGTCGTTCTGTGGATGAAGGCGAGTGGGAGCTGGCAGAGAGCGGTCTGCATATTCATTTATTTCACCAGGATTTTATGTTTATCTATGCAGCAATATATGGATTATGCGAATGACATTTAGAGCAGCCCCTGAACTGGGTTACGATGAGCTCAGTGTGTATCCTAATGTGATTTAATTTTGTGTTACACAGACCGTTAACAGTGTTATATTATTAGTGTAGTAATCTAAGACTAGGACGTTATTTAGATCAAGTCCCTTCGCAGAATGAACATGGACGAAGATAACCGAGGTAAGGTTTCTGTTTTATTCGTAGGCAAACAAACAGCTGTCAGTCTCTGGTTTGTCTCAAAACCTACCTAGACGGCATTTTTGAGTGTAACAGGCGCGTGCGGTTGATTCCAAAGGCGCTAGATAGACAGCTCTCTCGGTTTCGTCACCGTAGAGAATATTTCATCAATCGTTAGCATTAAACCTGGAGGAAAAAGTAAACTTTGATTTAAAATGTTCCTACTTTTTAATACCAGTGATTGGATTATGAGGGAAACGACTTTATTTACACTTCAACATTTAGTTTTTTATAAACGGCGTTTCAGTTTTTATTGGAAACGACTAACGTTACAGTGTTCCTGCTGTGAATGTGTTGTCGCTGTGTTTTAATGAGAATTTGAACATCGCTTCAGTCTTGTTGCCAGAGCCATTCATATGGCTGTTCATATGTAGGTCGTCAGTTTGTTTGATGTGAGATGCTTTGAAGTAGCTCGCGAGATGTTTATGAGTACAGTTGTGATGCCAAGAGGGATCATGAAGCATTTAATTAGTCAAGTGCTGGTATTTTTTATAGAGCACCGTATAAATTAGCTTACCAGTATTAATTAGAAAATACTACTTTTAAAATTGAATATCATCAAAGGAGTGCAATACTGCGCTCTAATGTGCTGACATTCAATTGGGAGAGTTTCAAGGGGAAAACTGTTATTTTGTATATTTTTAAAAAGTAATATAAATAAATAAAAGAAGCTGTTACAAGAAGGGAAAAAAGCTGTTAAAAGAAGCATCGTCAAGAAGAAACTCGCAAACTGATCTGAGTAGAGTATGGGAGCAGAGGGAGAGATTTCTTCTGTCGAAAAGTTCACTCGGGTACACTTCAGATTTAACTTGCTCCATTTATAAACGTTTAACCTGTCTCCAAAATGACCTATGTGCTCACTCCACTAATATGCACTCTTAAAAATGAAGGTGTGATGATGATGCATTAGAGTAGAAGAACCATTTGTCTAAAATGGTTCTATTAAGTATCTTTAATTTTTGAAGAACCATTCTGTTTCGCAAACGATTCTCTGTGTGACGAAAAAGGTTTCTTCAGATTATAAAAATGTAAGAAGGAGATTGAGAAGGAGAAGGAGGCCTTTGACTGAATGGTCTTTGAATTGTTGTGAAGAACATTTTTTTTTTACTTCTTACATTTTCAAAACTTTTTTTTTAGAACTTTACCCATAAATCCAAGAATTACACACACACAATCCAAAATGCCTCACACCTCTTGCAAAATCAAGCACTGCATTCAAAATATCACAAACACATCTCAACTTTTGCAAACACCTTTGGCATAATATTAAAATACATTTTGTGTGTTACATAAAGAATTGTATTTTGCAAAAAGGCCAAACATTAGAATGAGTGTGCTACACGTGCCATCTTCTGGCAAGACGCTGTAGTTCATTCTGTGCTATATAGTTGCCAATCACATTCCTGGAGCCTCCGAGAACTGCACATTTTGCATGTCCTCTTTTGTCTGCCACATCTATTTCAGGTTTTGGAGTCTCTGATAATGGCTGGTCACCTGTTTTTCATTAATGAGACATTCATGCTAAACCTAGGATGTTATTGAGGTGATTATTTCACCTGATTATGTCCACTATGATTTCATACACCACTATATATATATATATATATATATATATATATATATATGAGGAGTTTATTTGTGAAAACACAGACCTTTTTTCCATTAATTTTATGATGAAAAACCATTAATTTTTTATGTTACTGTGTTTTTATTATTTTAAAACTACTTAAACCATTTGAGATATTCATGTACTTTCATTTTTAGAAGAATATGTTGTAGTACGTGGTTTCCATGGTAATTTTTAAGGGATTGGAAGATTAAAAACAATTTCCTTTTGTTCTGTATTTAGATATTGACCTTAACAGTATACTGACTATAGCCCCCTGGTCCATGGTTTATATTGTTGATTATTTTGGAAAGATAATAAAACTTGATAGAACTTGATTTTGGATGAGCACCAGTGGGCTTTAAGATTACTCTTTTGTTATGATTTTTCTTCTGTGATTCTTTCAGTTGCTATATATGGGATCTGACTAGACAATGGAGATGGTAGTGATTTAGTTTCTGTCTGTTATGCTCTAAGAGTTGTTTTAGTATATCAGTGTAAAAAAACACACAGAAAAAGAATCCAGACCTAAAAGCCATCTCAAGCACGTTTCATTACTATGTTGATTTATAGCCTTAATTACTTTATCTGACAAAGACCAATTGTTAATGTCTTACAAGAACAAGAAACCACAGAGTTGTAGAGGTACCATTAGCTCACTAGGTCTCTTTAGTTCCTCTTGTATCATGATCATGATGAGAACTTCAAAGCCATGGACTCAACGGCTATTTGTCTTATCTTACCGTGGGAAAAACCAAATGGAAAACCATTTTCCCTCTGTTTCTGTGGCAGATGGTTGACTGCAAAGAAAGACTGATAGGATGTCAAGGACGGCCCTCTTAACAGTCTTTATCAGAACCACAAATTTATGGCCTTTTCGTGATTTAAAACATTGCTTTGTCTGTAGCTAAGGTCCAATAAAGAGGCAGAGATTGTCAGACTGATTAAAGGAGAGATAGTGAGGCCTGGCACTCATTAACATTGTCTGCGTCTGATGCCACCGGTGTCTGATCCAGGCTCTCCTTAGGAGCCGTCTGGCACCATGCATGACACAGACAGTGGTCAAAACCTCATCAATGGTGTGACTGCACCAGCAGAGATCTGAAGGACACCGTGCCTGGAAAATCTGCTTAAGGTCAAACAATGTCAGCCATGTTATTATATCAAAAATATGTATTGTTTTTTTTTCACTGCAGTGTAATATCCGTTCAGAATACTGATAGATCCGAGACACATTGAGTACAGATGTTTGTGTTTGCTGCCGATTGAGATTTTGGGGTTGAATCTGTGACAGTGTCAAACATGTATCATGTAGATACATCCTTATTGTTGTGAGTGGATGAGACTGAAGAATGACAGAGAGCTTTTAGCATGCATGTTGTATCTAAGTGTCACATATGGAATTGATTTGAAGAAAGCCCAGAGGGTAATTTTATGAGCTATAGCACCAGTATAATATTGTTGAATGAGTGGAGGGTGAATTGCCATTGTTGAATGCACATATTTTCATATTTGTTTGAAAAATCTGAAAGGGAAAGTTAAGAACCTAAATAGGTTTTTGATGGGGTTGTCAAAACATTTTCTCTCGGCAGGAGATTTAAAAACAAACAGTCACTAGCACAAAGAACTCTTGTCCAGATTTCCACCCTCTGAGTCAGGACCGTCCCAGAGCCCCATCTCTTTCATGTCAGGAATGTAGTATTCAGCAGCCGTGCATTCTTGGGTATTGCTTCTTTATCATTTGCAGGTTTATAAAAAGAAAGAGAGATTAAGGGGGATATGGGTATTAGATAAGATTTATTTGATAGAAGATAAATTTGGTCACTGTTACACAGTTAGAATTACCCATTAATGATGTTTCAGGTGAAAAAACTGTTGTTTTGTATAACTTTAAAATTTATACATTTTGCTTGAATCACAGAGGCTTTTTACATTGTGTTTCTGCTTTGTTAAAAATATCAATATCCACAGAGCCTTTTTACATTGTCACCCGTATGTTGAAGATTTTATATATATATATATATATATATATGATTTAGTGTGTGTGTGCATGTGTATATATATATATATATATATATAATAACTTTGTTTATTTAAAAAAAAGAAGCAAATTTTATACAATAATAAGTATAAATATATAAATATATATATTTTAATTTACACTGTTCTTCAAATATTTGGAGTGGGTAAGATTTTTTTAAATGTTTTTGATACTCACAAATGCATCTTCCAATCAGCAACGCTGTAAAAACTGTAATATTTAAAAACATAACTACAATTTAAAATTACTTTTCTTTACTATTTTAATATATCCTAAAATAGAATTTATTCCTGTGATGGTAAAACTGGATTTTCAGCAGCCTTAACTGATCCTTCATGTGATCCTTTAGAAAACATGTTTTATTATTATCAATGTTGAATATTTTTGCATATTTTGTTCAGGATTTTTTAATGAATAGAATGTTTTTTAAACAATTAAGTTCAGTGTATCCCTGCTAAATAAAACTATTTAAATTTTTTTTATAAATTTAAAAAAGTGTCACTCACCCCAAACTTTTTAACTTTTATTAAAAAGGTGGACGTTTTTTTTTTTTTTAAACAATTTAATTGATCAAAACCCACTCCGAAAAAGAATATAAAAACAGATGTTGTGGTACATCCCAAATGTTTCTTAGCTAATACTATTATTTGCTAAATAAACACATTCTGGGGGCTTAAAGAGGATAAAGAGAATCACACACACTGATCAGAAAGCAACTTTTTTCTCTTTCAAATGGAGATAAGCTCTCTGCCCACTCCATCTGTCTGACTGGTTAACAGTAAAGTAAGTATCCTTCTTTTTGAAGAACAGGGTATTAAGTGTACCAGTTTGTACCAGTACAAAAACAATCTAACATGCCTCACAGGCCCATATCATATCTGAAACTTGGTACAAGAGCCCTAATTATCAGCGATATTACCGTAATATATTAATAATCATGATTGACAGATACATTAACTCCGCACTGAAGATGTGCAATATACCAACAGCCTGTATAGATGGTTTATGCACTCTTTGGTTAGGTTAGTGACACATCTGTTGATGTAGCATATTCCCTGTGGGCCCTGGTTTGAGTGTGTGGTTAATATCAATGGGTAAGCCTGTGGATTTAGAGCAGCTGGCAGTCCGTGCAGCTATTGAGAATAAGGATAAGATATAGTAAGAGGGATTGAGGCCAGTGTGTAGATTAAAGAGGGTGTTTGGGACCAGGATGCAGTGTTTGCTGCAAACCCTTTAATATCTGTATTAACACAGAATGTCAACAACAATTTTGTCTAAAAACTGGCACTCAAGCTGACAGAATCACACTTTTGAATGGACAGTTTTGCATGCATTTCTTTTTTTGCCACAAGACAGGGTGCATTCTAACATTCTAGCTACAGATGTTTTTAGAATGTCTTATTTTTCCAAAAATTAAGCATTATGGTTTATATAAATAATATTGAAAGCAACTTGGTAATAATAATGCCTGCCAATCAGTGCAGTGTCTTAATGAAGACAAACTAATTTTACAATGAGCTTCAGGCCATTGTGGCTTATTTTCGAGTTATAGTCACGGAATGTTCATATCTTGAAGGAATATTCTATTTCTATCCAATTTCTTCCATACTAGCTACATCCATAGCCAGACCCTGTTGCGTAATGAACAAATGGCTCCTCATTAAGATTTAGTATGGCTTTTATATAATAATAAAAGACTGAAAAAAGACCACTGCACTCAGTACAAAACCTCAGAATGACTGCAGTGAATCACCCTATAATGTTATTGTTAAGGTTGAACCCTGATTCATGGACTCATTCTCAACTTCCTCTCCATTGTCATAAGGCAGAACCAGACAACCGCAGGAAATTCCCCCATGCCCCTCTTATTAGCCTCTTCGTCTCTTGTCTAATGCTGGTGCGCCTAAGGTGCAATTACATAATGTACTCATATTGTCCACATTTACAAGTGCTGAGACACAAGACATTCATCCAAAACATTGCCCACTTGTGAAAGTTTTGAGAAATGATAAAAAATCAGTTCAGGAGATTATGGTCCTTTGTGACTTAATTAAGCATCTCAAATGTCGGAGTTATATAACACCCACAGAAGAGTTTGTGATGTTCAATACATGTTTTATTTACGGTAACCTTCTGTATTTCATTGGGCACCTTGGGATCAGCTTTTCAGAGTCTTGTATTTAGTTGCAGCATGACTTTGATCATAGAAGTACAAGTAGTTTTACCGTGGGTGTCCTGAAGGAATGAAATACTTACATAACATTTCCAGCCTTATTTGAGTACTACAGGTTTTGGGTTGCCAAGACTAATTTAAATAACATTATTTATGAGGATAAATGTGCACTGGACTTTGCTTTGTTTTACAAAGCACTTTAGGATTTACTTTTAGTACAGTATTACAGCTGTTTTAACAAAAGATGAAGTATACAGCTTCTTGTTGAATCTCTTTTTTCTTGGTTAGTATTACTAGATTAATTCTGTTAATTGACATTTTGTTTCTCAACAGTGCCTGAAGACCTCTCACTTGAAGAGAGAGATGAACTGTCCAACATTAGACGGAGAAAAAAAGAGCTGCTAGATGACATTGAGGTATCAGCTTTAATGTAGCCTGTATCTTTTCATATCAAGATTTATCATGTCACCCTCCACTAAAAGTTTAAGAATATTAAGAAAGGTTATTTGATTAACTTTAGTGATATAAGTAACCATTTTTTCTGTTATCCTTGCAGAGGTTAAAGCTTGAAATCTCGGAAGTCATGACAGAGATCGAAAATATAACTTGTGTCAGAGAGACGTATGTTTATATTTGTTTTACCGATTGCAATGATTTTTTTTAACATTGGGATCATTTTAGTTCAGATTTGTTTTTTTACCACATTACAGCAAAATCTCTCAGAGGAGCAAGCAGATTGCTGTCGGAAGGAAGAAATTCAATATGGATCCTAAAAAGGTTTAAACATACCATATATAAATGATGACCAGGTTCATGCGTTACATTGAGCCTAAGCAAACATTACGAAGTGGTTAACATCTCAAACATCCTTGCAGGGAATCCAATTTCTTTTGGAGAATGATCTTCTGCAGCACACCCCAGAGGACATCGCGCAGTTCCTCTATAAAGGCGAAGGCTTAAACAAAACTGTCATAGGAGATTATTTAGGGGAACGGTAAGTCACATCGCCTCACCCGCATAGCAAGACCGGTCTTGCTATCTTTGCAAAATATATGTGCGTTGTCAGATAAGGCCTTTCCATAAAAGATCCTGTTCTCTCAGGAAATGACTTCCCCATTTGCATCAGCTGAAAATGACCACAAGTTTCCAAAACAATATTTAGCATATCACCCAGACCACATGAAGGGGCCTTATCTCATCTTTATTGATATCAATGAACACATAATTAGATAGATTGCTACACCTGTCAATACCAAGAAATACAAAGGTGTAATTGTAGTCGTAAAGGTCTGCAAAAATGTAGTTGCTCAGCATTGTCCCATGAGGCATGTTTACAAAGAAGAGACTAAGCTTGATCTAAAGTGTAATAGCCGTTAGATATAAAAATAGCCTTGTCTACGTAGGCATCCTGTCCAAGTTGATAACTGTCTTTGGCTATGCTCTAGCCTGAAGATCAATTGTTTAGTCATTCATTTCTTTTGGTACTAGAAAGTGTGGTTATAGACTATACATAGCAATTACTGTTAATTGCATTTACGAGGAAGCTGTAATTATTGTGTCTCTGATTTAAAGAGTTTGGAGAAGTGGTTCTATCTGACGTTGTGTAATTAGGCATGCTGTTTCATTACACTTTGTGTGTTTTTTAAGACCCTTGTATGCATTCAAATGATGCTTTTTATATCCATACACCAAACGTGGTCTTACATGATTGTTCTTCTGTGTTTTTTTCAAATTGGACTATAACGATGTTGTAGAAAACTGAACAAACGAACAGTAACTGACTCCTAAATTGACCTCTGCTAAAATGAGTGCATGTATCTCTGGAGATGGAGGTTAGAGCTATTGCTGATTAAACCTTATTTTCTCATTATTTTTTAGAGATGACTTCAACATTAAAGTTTTGCAGGCGTTCGTGGAGCTTCATGAGTTTGCTGATCTCAACCTGGTGCAAGCTTTAAGGTCAGACAGATGTTTCTTCACAGTCCATTATAACTATAAACACCACTATTTGTTCTAGATATGAAAATGGAATTATTAGAAATGTCTTCGAGCTATAGTATTTGTATATCTAGAACTATTTTCAATAATCACTCAATCATACATAGTCATTAATCCCCTCAGACAAATGCCCATCAAATTACCATTATAATTTTAAGTATCATTCCCATTTTTCCCTGGCAGGCAGTTTTTGTGGAGCTTCAGACTTCCTGGTGAAGCACAGAAAATTGACCGAATGATGGAGGCCTTTGCTGCTCGATATTGCCAGTGTAACCCAGGTGTCTTTCAGTCTACAGGTACGACTTTATTCAGTAGTAAACTTGACTTCTACCTGAAACCCTCTTTGTGGCCCAAACCCCTCATTGGCATTAAGCTCTAACTCAGCTTTAAACATTTAGTTTTACCCATGTTTTACTCACCCTCAAAGCATTCTAAGTGTATATGACTTTATTTTTTCAGATGATTCCAATCGGAGATATATCAAAAATTGACACTTACAAGTACTAGAATGGTGTTCAACAGCCCAAAAGTAGTCAAATAAAGTGCATGTTAAAATCCACTTTCAAGATCCAGAATGATAGTAATTGTTAAAGTAGTCTATGTGACATCAATGATTGTTAAAAGCGCTATACAAATAGAGGTGACTTGACTATTTTAACAATGTCCTTATTACCTTTCTGGGCCTTGAACGTGGTAGAGGCATTATGAGTTTGGACTGACATGAGGACGAGTGATTAATGACAGAATTAAAACATTTTCATGCCAGGCCAAGTGTCTTGATATTCAGCACACTTTTGAGTATCTGTAGAAAATCCAGTCCTCTGAGAGCTTTATAACCGCAGGGATAAATAGCAGAGAAATTGGCACGCACTGTTAGAGACTGTATAAAATGCAACACCCCAGAAATGAACTGAAGACACTGTGCTAAAACAAAGCGCAAGGGAATGATTACTTATTCATAAACAGAGCCTGCAAATGTCCAAAGCATTAATATCTTTCTTTCAGCATGGAGGCATACATAAGGATGAAGAAACATTAAAAACTGGCCTGTATCTTGCATCAAACTCTATACTTTCTGAATTTATCATTTAGAAGTCAGCTAGTTAAAATTTTCAAGTTTTGCTCTTCATTGTCTCTATGGGCCAGTTTCCCTGATAGGGATAAGATTAAGACAAGACTAGACCTTTGCTAATTTAGGACATTTAAGAATTTTTTAGAAACATGTCTTACGAAAATGCATTATCTGTGAGCATTTTAAGATATCCCAGTGCAAGCTTTTTCCAGTGTAGACAGCTCTTAACATTTATTTTAATCTAGGACTAGTCTTAAACCCTGTTCGGGAAACTGCCCCTATATGCATTCTTTATTTAATTTGCTACAGAGCTGACTGACCGATCCAAGTTTCTGCTCTTCACAGACACATGCTATGTTCTCTCGTTCTCCGTCATCATGCTCAACACCAGCTTGCACAACCCTAATGTCAGAGACAAGCCCTCGGTGGAAAGGTTCATATCCATGAATCGGGGCATCAACGAGGGAGGAGATCTGCCTGAGGAGCTGCTCAGAGTGAGTCTCTGCATCATCCTGTTTTAGAAAGAGATGCACACTCATCACTAAGTTATGTAATTATGGCATATTGTTTTTTTTTTCTTCATAGAATTTATATGAAAGCATTAAGAATGAGCCTTTCAGAATTCCTGAAGACGATGGGAATGATCTAACTCACACATTCTTTAATCCAGACAGAGAGGGATGGCTGCTAAAACTAGGTTTGTATATCTGTATGCTTGTCCATCTGCTCCATCATCTATCGTTCATGAGTTTCCTCGATTTCATCATAGATTGGATTTAATATGGTATTATCCAACATCTCATTCAATAACTATTTAACATTATGGCTCACACAGCAGATTTGCTACTGTGACATCATTCAAAGTAATTAAAGAGCTTAACATAAATAACACTGCTATCAGCAGACAATTAAAGCGACAGTTTTAAAAAAAATTGTATGTTTTTTTTTTTATCCAATAATTGGATTTTGGTACTACACTAATTCCGTGTCATGCTGTGATTTATTCATAGCGTTAACGTCCTGCTGCTTATTTTTTGTTATTATCTGTATTTGAATTGCAGGGGGAAGAGTAAAGACCTGGAAGAGGAGGTGGTTCATTTTGACAGATAACTGTCTCTATTACTTTGAATACACAACAGTAAGTACAACTGCTTAATAAGTCCTTTTTGGGCAATACATAAATTTAAGATTTATCTGTAAAATGTATTAATGATTCAGATAGCAAGATATAGGTTAAAGGAGGTCAGATAGAAGAGGAAGTAAGGGCTAGACACTAGCACTTGTCACCAGCTTCACATTTACAGTAAACAAACACTCTATGAAATAACCTGACGAGTACTTTTTTTTTTTTCTCTGTTGATGCGTTTCTGATAAACTATTTGCACAATTTGCTATTTTTCTTAGTTTCAGCTGGTATTTGATTGGTAATAGCATTTGATTGGACCAAAATTGAGGAGGATGTGTCATCAGTAAGCACATTAAATGTGTACACATGCTCAAAATGAATTTTGTGAGTGTACACTAGCACATATATGACCTAACGGTGCATGCACTAAAACCCCAAAAACACTCCCTGTTACAACCTCCTCGCTGTGTCATCTCAGCAAAGTGGAAGGAAATAATGCATTTTTTCCCCTAGTCGTGTGCCAGATTTAGATTGAGACAGACAGTAGTTGCTTAATGTGCACATTGTTAGTTCCCTCAGTAACAGCACACCATCCATATCTCATTCAAGGAAACATATTTCGGATGAAGTCTAAGACGTATTGCTTTAATAACAAATAAACATAGTGGAATAATGGTCTGTTACTCGTATGTTCACAGGACAAAGAGCCTCGGGGGATCATTCCACTGGAAAATCTTAGTATAAGAGAGGTGGAGGAACCAAGAAAACCAGTATGTCTTCCAGTTACATTATAATCTGTAGTCAGTATTTAAACAGAAGCCTATATTTAGGCACTCCAAGTAAATCAAGAAATGAAGAAGTAAAAGTGACCATTTCATGCTTCAACCTTTCAGAATTGCTTTGAGCTCTACAACCCCAGTCATAAGGGGCAAGTAATTAAGGCATGCAAGACGGAGGCTGATGGGAAGGTGGTAGAGGGGAATCACGTGGTTTACAGAATATCCGCACCCACGCCGGAGGAGAAAGAAGAGTGGATCAAATCCATCAAGTAAGGCCTCACCGTGTCAGCCCTCATTATGCTCTTCTCAGATAACCGATGTGTGCTGGTTGTAGGTCATACACACACCCCCAGATGCTCAGAAAGGAACATTGGCTTCTCTTATCATAGAACATCACCATTGTCCTGATAAGATGGAGTGAGTGTTTCCAGTGTTTTAGACCTTGGCTGTGCAAATATTTTTGTCTTGTAAAATGTCTAATCCAACTGAAACGGCATTGGATGTTAAAATTAGTTTTCAGGTAATATATCTTAAAATTATTTTGAAAAAGTTTATACTTAAAAAATATAACTGAGTATATATTGTAATGAGTGGATGCTAAAATCAATCATTCTCCTTCAAACTCTTCAAAAAAAAAATCTTAGTATTGCAAATTGCAGCAAATGTATTTATGTATGTTTTTTATTGGAAAACAAGATAAACACAGTGTGGTTCAGATATAAACCTCACACTGTAAAACTGAGTCTATAATGGATTCTGAGTGACCCATGTCCTCTGAAGGTTAAATGGTCTTCCCTAAAGATAAATCAGCATTTATCACTGGAGGAAGGGAAGCCAAAGACCACTTAGTCTCCTATTGTTGGCCATGACTCTGGCTTTGTTGTCCTGCCTGAATCAGACTTGATTTAAACGAAATGGAATATATGTTTGGGTCTAATGTAAGTCTCTGAAGGCCATTTGTGTACAGAAGTTGAAGAACTGTAGGCGTCTATATAAGTGTGTATTTGACACATGTCCTCTGACTCAGCTGGAATTGAGGAACTGCTCAGTGGTCAGTTTAGCCTCAGCATCAGGGCCGCTGCTGGGTAAATGGGTGCCCTAAGCAGAATAGTATTGTTGTGCCCCCTCTCTCTCTCAAAAAAAAAAAATCTACTAGCCTATAAGGGGTAAAATAGAAATTTCATAAAATATAAAAATAAATAAATTGTAATTACATTGTATTATTTATAAATCACAATTGTAGCCCTAGACAAAAAATAGCTTATATGATTTTATTTATACAGTGTGATTTTATGGTGTCAAATTATCATGCCTTTGGTACCCTTTGCAGGCATTGTATTACATTACGTATTTTTACAGTGCTCTTTAATGAAACCATAATTAAACTATATACTGCCTCGTTGATTTTATATAATACATTTTACGTACGAAACTGCAATGCTAAGTCTGATGCGTTGTTGTTGAAATCACCGACAATAAAACACATTAGTCTGCTAACGTCAGTCAAAAATGTTTCATAGGATGATAAACGTATTACCTGAAATTGAAGCATCTTCTTCGTCTCGGGCTATTTTTATTTTTCCTTTCCATGCGCTGGGTTGCGCTGATGTCTTTTATTCCTGATATAGTTGTCCATCAATTATGATTATTTGTATTCAGCCGCGACAAAGGTGAGAGCGAGCGCGTGCGCAAATGCGGGAACGCGTGCCATGTGTTGCACTGCGTTAATCATAAAATAATTTTATAATTAGCCTATATTTAGCCTATAAATGTGTAATGTTCATGTTTATGCTTATGTATTCATTTTTAATATTGTAGAATAATAATATAGAACGAACGTTTTTTTTTGTTTGTTAGTTTGTTTTGCCCTACGGAGACTGTGTGTACTCTGAGTATATAGGAAGCGGCGGTAACGTTACCGCTCAGTATGTCCTGTGAGACTGGCAAAAACACCTACATTAAACGCCTACAACCCTGTACTGTTTTATAATCAGGTTGACTGCTTTAATATGGATGTATATTTTTATGCTGTGATTATACAGTTTCTTTTTTGTTCGTGTTATCCTACAGGGCAAGCATTAGCAGGGATCCTTTCTACGACATGTTGGCTACTAGGAAACGGCGAGTGGCCACTAAAAAGTGAGCCGTAGACCTTTCTAACTCGGGTTTAATAATCACTCTTCAAGTGGAAACCTTCACACAGGATCCGGAAGGAGGTGAAAGACAGAGGCTGTCTGAGGATAAAGGACAAGATTAAAAAAATTATGGGGTTTGTATAGGCCCTGAGGTAATGTAAGGGATGTGTGCTAATATTTCTCAACAAACTGATAGTGTGGGGAAAACAATGCAACCGTATGCTGAATGTGTGTTTGTCAGAAACAACTTCGCTTTAAGAGTGATGAACGATTCGACTATGATACAATATCTGCTTAATGTTATGCGACGGTCTAATATAGAGTAAGTAGCGCCTCCTGCTGCTTACAACAGGAACTGCTACCGCACATTCCAAGGTATCGTTATGAAGATGTTCTCAAGTCAGCCTACATTTAAGCTCTGGTAATATTTAGATGTGAATGCAATGTATGTAAAGTATACCAAACTACTGATTATGTCAGTTCAGAAGTAGTCTACGGATGCAGAAAATAGATTGATATGGCAGGGATTCATGCTGAATCATTTTTAGCGCCATTGTATTATATCAAATATTGTCTTAATTGCATCAGTAGTTTTAAATGATTTCATTTTAATCATGTCATTATCATCCAAATCAGCAGGACTGGTTTGGATTTGGAAGAAAAAATAATTCCTATTATATTTATTATGTTTAAGGCCCTAAATAGGCCTAGTATTATATAAAGTACTGTAATTTCTGACATTCTCTTAATATGCTAATATTAATTGATGCCTTTTTAAGAATAATGCAAACTATACAACCCTTTTGGATTCTGCTTTTGATTTTAATTGTTGCTAATATAAGTTTATGTAAGTATTTTGTTGTATTTATGTAATAATGCCAGTTTGAACCTATTGTTTTGTTTTTACCATGTTTGTAAATAACAAAGATACACACACACACACACACAAATAATATCTCAAAAGCCATAATTATTTGTATTATTTGAACTATTTTGGAAACTCATTGAATCTAAAACCTATGTATATGCAATATTTGTATACAGCTATTCAGCTGAGATCTTTTAAGTGAAGGCTATATGGCTCTGTATACGTGAACCTCATTATTTCTTATAGTTTATTGGAAAATGTAAAGGAAATACTTATAGATAAACTGCAAAATATTAATTAAGGAATATGATTTAAATTAACTTAACCACGGTCCACTGTCCAGTTCCACACAGGACCGCAATAATAATTTAAAGTGAAATATAGAGAATATTACGGCCCCCTTTTCTAAGTTTACCTGTTAAGACAAAACCATAGCGATACGCAGCCAAACCCATCTGAAATTTAAGGCTTAAAAATTAAACACCTGTATACTTTTATGGAATGTTTTTGGATCATTATAAAAGTTAATATAAGAAAATATTGTCACTTGTTTTCTGCTAAACATTTTTATGGTAAATATGCAGCATGCTCTCAAGACTTGGTTTAGAACCCTGTGTGTGTCACTAAATAGTAATTCAGATATCTCAGATGAAACACATTTGTCATTACTGTCAGTGAAGCCACTGGCCCTGAATTTATGACCTCAGCAGATGACCTTATAAAACATTTTTGTGATTCAGCATAGATATGACTTCATTAAGTGAAGAAAACATATCCGCTCATATCTGAGCTGCTTGTCACCGAAGCCCTATACGTAAACCCTAAATAGTCCACAAAATGGAAAGTCACTGCCTAGTTGTGACTCCTCCCACTTTGAGGTCTCCAGGCTAGTGTGATATACTGTACTTGGAAAGATGAGGCGGTGACAGATGATGGTAAATGTTAATTGCTGTAATTACACCATTGTTTTTTCCCAAAGCAATATTCAGTGTGCTATGTACAGATATTAAATATGAACCAACGGACTGGAAAATGTCTATACTGTTTATCCTCAGTCTTTTATTCAAAACACGCCCCCTAAATCACAGCTAAATAATTGGAAAATAAATTATTCAAAAATACTTAAATCTTCTTGAACACATGGCAAGGGATGACATAATTTCTTCAAGCAGAATCTTTAAAATTAAAAAATGAACCATTTTGCTCCTATTAATAAAGGATCCCAGTGTTGGAATGAATGTTTTTTGTTTCTAATGCAGGAAAACATTTAGCATGTTATTGCTTTGTAAGTACTGTGCTCTCTCATCTAGTAATGAATAATGTCATGCAGTTCTATATTAAGTTGACTTCAGTATGAATTCTGAATATTGACATTGGCTGGTGTACAGGGCAAATTAATGTCTGCGTTAGGATTATACTAAAATGTAACTCAAACAACTTTCACATAAAATTAAGATATTTTTCACAAAACAAATCTCACAAGTCGTTCTTTATATGCAAAAAGGAAACCCCACCCTTTACAAAATCAAACACTTCCCATCATCACATACATGTTCATTCACTCCAACAAAATGTTGTAAACATAGTGAGAGAAAAGATTACAATTTCAGACATTAAGGCTGTTTCCTCTCACTCAACATATTGTACACTGTATACATTTACTTTGACATGCTACAGTAAAACGAAGTTGAATATAACCATTTTCATGTCTGTTTCATTTTGCTGAAGAAAAAAAAGTTGACAAATGTTTAGAGAACATGGCCTACATTATGAGTGGCTTTACAGAAAGTGTCTCTATTGAACTCCTGATACAGGACCAAAAAACAAACAACTGATAGTACAGTTCAACTTAAATTCACAGTATTATCTTGACTAAAATCAAAGCGGATTCAAGGAACCTAAACAGCGAGAATTAAAAACAAAAAGATGCAATGAACTTGCATTCTAGATAGGTTTGAATGAGGATTTTCAGATAGAGAGTAATACAGTGAGATTCTAAATAAAAGAGAGGTACAAGAGACAGCAAAGCAAACATCTTATGTCCTCAAGTGTGTCCAGGTTAACTGTGATGTAAGTGCACATGTAGCATTAGCAAAGGCTGCTCCTTTGAGTCAGTTCTCTCAACCGATATGTGAAAATGGTGACATCATAACTTGAAGCCAAGAGACAAGCAGTCTTTCTCCGCCGATGCAGCATATAAATGTTCTTGTCGTTCCCAGGTTCGATTCCTTAAAGGGAGCGCTTGTCTCATCTTCACAAGTGAGAAAATCCTGAGTCTGTATGTCTGAGCAGCAATTCTGATGTTAAGCTCCAGGCTTTTGTTTTAAATCGCATATATTAACTTTATATAGATTTTTTTCCCATGATCAAAGTTCATTTATGTACAGTGTACTAAAAAATCCATAGCCTTAAAAATAACGAAAAAGACAAAATAATGAAACTTTAAAATTCATCTTGTGGTAAAAATACAGTATGTTCTAAATGTTAAGCACCATGTCAGGAACTGTAGCTGTAGATTTTGTTTTTCACATGCTTGCATGGGTGGTTTTCAGAGTCTTTAAGAAAAAAGGGGGAACAAGACAATTAGAGCTGAGCTTATTTTGTTTAAACAAAAAAAAAATCTATCCCAAAATATATTTCTTACCTTAGGTGTGTTCAAGAAATACCTTCCCTTTAGTGAGGATGTGTGGCGTTCTGTGAAAACCAGAGATCAGTCAGTGCAACTACAACTACAACCATAAAAAACACATACAAAACAAATGTATTTTTAATGCAAGAAAAATAATTTTATAAATTCATAATTATTTCATAATTTGATAAATACTTTTATTTACATTATATGTTATTTTACATTTTTAAATTGGCAATCAAGCACTTCAGTATTTCTAACGTTAACAGTCCTCAGATATTTTCAAAATCTCCATTATTTCAAATGAGGCTACTTCAGCTTAGAATCCTGTATATTTGTAGTTGGAGTAATAAAAAGCACATTCTACTTACTTCAACATCTGAAGGCGTCCTGTGACATACACCGTCCACATCTCCATTTCCATTCGAGAGCGTCTTTGTGCCGTTGACAGTGGTAGAGTGATCAAAATATTTGTATTTGTCTTTATCCATCCCAGTATGATTAAGTTCACTTCCACTGTAACAGCTCAGGCCATTAGCTGAAGAAAACAAAACATTAACACAAAACTACATTAGCTCATTTTTCCACAAATTACCTTTACCTGTGAAAATATAATATACTTCCAAGATCAAAAGTGTGACTGTGGATGTATGTGAACCTTGGGAGGGTTTGCGTAAAATCCAGTTGTAGTCAATTTCTGGTAAACCAGTTTAACACTACATATATATCAGAAGATACCATCAGCTTACTTGAACATTTCAGTGTTAACACTGCTATCTGAAAAAGACTACCAAGCTTTGACTCATGCAAAGATAAAAAGGCAGTTTTTATCGCCTATATAAAATAAACATTTGGTGGAACATGGAGAAAAACAAAGACTGCATGGGTTATTTGTCATATTATTTCTTTAAAATCAAAAATCATCTCAACAAATTTTCAGCTTACGCTTTCTTTTTCTCCATTTGATTAAAGTGTGAAAAAAGAGCAAAAAAGTATGCTATTGGCTGAAGCATGCTTTGCTGCTTCTTTGCTCTGTTGAAGAAGACATCAATTCTAAGCTATTAAATATTAAGCACCTTTGTGTCCATTGAGCTGTTGCCGGTCCTCCATATGGTCTCTGTGGACAGTGTGAAGAGACTCAGAGCTGTGGTGCAGACTTCCTTTCTCTGCACCATTCTTAGTTCTAGAATCATGTTCTTCCCGCCTCGGAGTGATGTCTCTCCTAGTGTGAAGCCTCTCCTCATCCTCCCTCTTCTTTTTCTTTTTCTTCTTCTTTTTGTGTCTCTTGGAGCTGCTATCCTCATTGCCCTCAGATGGTTCCTTCTCTGAGTGCCTGTAAGTGGAAAGTCACAATGATAATTTAACTAATATTTGATTTTTTTTCGTTTTTAAGTTCACACCCTGTCAAATATTAAAAAGGACAACGACAAAAAATTGTCAAACAAAGCTTCAGATGTTTTTCTCATAAAAAAAGCAGTGATGAATCCAGAGCAAACGAAAGCAGTAAGAAATTAGTTAAAAAAAATGACTCACCTGTGCTTTTCTTTGTTTCTCTTTTTCCTTTTGTATTTCTTCGCTCTGCACTCATCAGAGCTTTGTCTTGCATCAGCCGATGGACTGCGTTTCCGCTTGTAATGTCCAGGCAGTGGGCTGACAGAACGTGGAGAAGAGGGTCTTACTTTTGAACCATTCGCTGAATTGGACATCCTTCCATAGCCACCCTCCACCCCACGATGGCTGTGACTGAAATATCCATCCCGGTTATGGTGTCCAGAGGGACGATGAAAGTCATTCACAAATCTCCTTTCCCTACTCCGGTCGCGTTCCTCTCTGGGTCTTCTTTGGGAATGGTGGTGCTCTCTGCGGTGATGCGAGAATCTGTCCCAGTGATCTCGGTAATGTCGTTCTCTACTGGTGGAACGGTCTCTAAAAGGACGACTGTCTCGATAGCTATTACCATAGTGGCTCCGGCTTTTTTCTCTGTATTCTCTATAGTGTCTGTACCGGTCTTTCACTGTTGAAGAAAAGAGTGGCCGGTCTAAAAGCCTATTCCTGTCCTCGCTCCGTCCATCTCCGGAGCCAAACTTGTCTACGTGTGATGGCTTTGATTCTTTGCTTCCTTCTTTACTGCACCTTAAGTCTTCCTTTAACCTGTGAGGACTTGTGTGACCATCACCAACATGGAGGCTGAGACAGTTGTTGCTCTGAAGATCTGAAATGCCAGTCTCTCCATGGATCTGATGGCCCTGAATCGTCTCATCTTTTGAAACGGTGTGGGCTTGAAGGTCATTGTCTGTAGTCTTTGAGACCAATGATGCATCAGACAATGATGCAGGCTGTACCTGTGAAGCAGACTGAGATGAAAAGTCTGAAGAAGATTTCATCCTTTTTCTTGAAGGTGAAGGTGGCTGGCCATCGGTACTTGGTGGTTTGGAGCTGCTGGATGAATGAATGAAGAAAACCCAAAAGAGAGTTTGGTTAATCAGAAATTCAATTCTAAAAAATGAAGAACTAGGTTTAGGCTGTTACTGTTACGCATTTTTTATTTCATGACCAAAAAATGGCCCATCGGCTATAACCTCAAATTTAAGACATTTCCAATTGTGAACAGAACCTGTTGTGTACATTTACAAAAAACAACAACAAATAGGCTTATTCAGTGTAAATCTATGCTTGCATTGTCGATGCAGAGTTTGATGAACCCACACCCATCGTAATTATCCAACAGCAACCCTAATTAAATTCCATAGTCCTTCCTATACCTGATCCAACCTGTCTGACATAACATTACAGAAACAGCAAAGCACTAAATCTCACATAACACAAGCAATAAACTATTACATAATGCATTTAAGAAACAAACAAACGAGAAAAAAAAAAAGAACACCCTGACACACAGAAAACGTTAACAATAAAAAAAAAAGTAAACATCCATTGTGTAAACAATATAAAACTACTGCTTACATCATGTGAACAATCTATTTTGAACAAATTGTGCATACTGTAAATTACATCACACGGCCTTTAATGGCCAGTAGACAGAGCATGGGCACAAGTATAAGGAGCATCTGAAAGCAGCTGCCTACTAGTGGGCCTCTAATTAAACTAATTAATTTTGTTAAATAAAGGTTTGTACTTCATTCTTGGCCTATGACTCACAGCAAAAACGTGAGTGTGCGTGCATATATTATATATATATATATATATATATATTTATATATATGCACAGAAATGCAGTACCACAGGCAGTGGTGGTGGGGCAGTTATAACCAGCACAACCCTAATTAAAATTCTATTGTATTTTGAAGGGAATACAAGCTAAAACAAGCTATGAGAGTCTAAATTCGACAAACTACAAATTACATTTGTTAAATTAAGTCAAGTTAAAATAAAACAAAACATAAACCATTACCCGAACAGCAAAGCCCTAAATCTAAAAATATATTCTCATGTAACGCAAGCAATAAACTATTAGATAATGTATTTAAGAAAAAAAAGTAAGTTAAATCAAGTTAAAATAAAACAAAATATATAAAAACTTAAATTATATATGCTGGCTCTAAGTATTAAAATTACTAAAACTAAAATAGATACTAAACAGAAACATTATTTTATTTAATTAATACTAAAAGCCAAAATAAATGCCAATTTAAAGTTTCATTAAATATTATAATAGTAAATATTTATAAAATAATCACTGGCTACATTTAGGCATCAAAGCAGTGTACATTATAATATTGATATTGAATGAAAAGTATGAAAAGTAAAAAAATAAAAATAATAATAATAAAAGTTAGAGAATCTCACCTTGACTCACTGTTTCCAGGCTTTAAGCTGAATTGCATGTCTGAACTATTAGACTGATTATCACTCTGTGATGAAGAATGTGGTGCACCCACAATCTGAAAAAAAATTAATAAAACGCTGTTCTTAAGTAATAACAAACTTAAATCAATGTGATATATGAGCCTTTATAAGTAATGTACAGGCCAAAAATTTACACAAAGTATGTACCTTATCAGTATGGTTAAAACCATTGGCTTTGGGAAGGCCATTCTGGGATTTGTGGGCAGGTCCTGAACCATTTTCATGTACATGTAACTCTGGAAAGCCATTAGATCCATTTGTCTTCGGGGTAAGCGGAGGCAGTGAACTGGAATTGTGGGACTGGTTGTCGTCCTTTACCCCATTCCCATTGGTTATCTTGGGAGCAAGATGAGGCTTAACTGATCCATTCTCCAAAGCTCCAGCCTCTTGGTCGGATTCCTCAGATGATTCCTGACCATAAGGAACCAAGAAGGAAGCTCCAGTGTGAGTTCCATTGACCTGTGAGAAGCCTGAGGTAGACACTGAGGTGCTGGAAGATGTGGGCTGAGGATGTGAGGCTGAAGGTAAAGAGCAGTTAGGGCTTGACTGGGTCTGAGTAGGTCTCACAGGTTTGTTCTGACCAATAATAAAAGTTAACTTCGGCCTCTTGGATGAGTCAGGAATGCCCATGGGCCGAACAAGTGAAGCAGACGAGGATGCTGACGCAGAAGAGGACGTATGAGATAGGCCAGAGCCTAATTTGGTCACACCACAGAAACTTCTGTTGGGTTTGGAGCCACCATTGTAGTCCTTTGAAGAACCATTCCCATTTACATACGACGAATTCTGCAAAGTACACAGAGTGAAACAGTGAAGAGAAGCAGCAAACCAATTTGCTGAATCATTGTAATTTGTTTGAATGTGTTTTTGCAGTACCTTTAGCATATGGGGTGGCAGCTGAGGGCCAATGAAGGATGGGGTGGTGTACTGAGGCCCATTCATCTTGACTGGAATGGATGGTCGAGGAGATGACTGGCCTGGAGTATGATTCATCTGGCTAAAATCACTTCCATTTTTTGTATCAGGTGACCTAAATTAAAACAAGCGTTTAACTGATAAGACTCACACTTAGCGCCAAAACACAAATTATACATTTAATTCATCTGAAGTGAATTAAGACCTTTACCTGATGTAGAACAGCAAATAAGCTTGCTGATTAAGCACTGTTCTTATGTCGCTGAGAGATACTGATGAGTCGTTCATCTGATACCATTGCCCATTGCTAGCCTGCAATAGATCAATTTAATCACTCATATTTTATGTTGTAAGCACAGAAAAAAGATGATGAAGGTCTGTACTTGATGACTTACCTTAATGTAACAATAATAGTGTCCGGCATGGCAACTGAAGCCAGAATGAACCAGCACAGCATACAGAGCATAGATTTGTGGGTCACCATGAGACTGAGACATGAATTGGCGCAAATCTAGATACTCTGTGTATCTCACATCCTGTGAAAGATTTAAAATCATTATATTTAAGGCTGCAAAATCAATGCATTAACTGATGACATTTTAATGCTGTTAAAATGTATTCAATACATTTAAGTACATTGACCTAGCCCTATTACAGGTCCTGCAACAAGACAACATCTTAAAAATATTAATGATTGATCTGGCCAGACCAGTTAGTCCAGTATCATAGCAGGCTGCTTTAAAATAAATTTTTGTCTTATGACCTTATGCAATGTACCTTTGTAATTTTTCCTCCATTGAAGTTGGTAAACCGCTTCAGTGAGATGGTGAGAACATTAGAACTGCGATGAACGGTGAATCTCTTTGAGGCGGTTACCATTTTTTTACATCTGCCATGACAAAAGAATATTAATATAAAATTGAATGAAAGTAAAAAAAAATAAATAAATAAAAAATCCACACGGACACATAATTTGGTCTCTAAGTCACAAAACAGGTTCCAACTGCAAGAAGGTGCTTGTCAAGAGTGGTCAATGCATGACTAATACAAAGATGTGGTGATAATATGCACTGAAAACTTACTTGGAGCATTTATACGCATTATCCCCATCAAGCTGCTCAGGCTTGACAAATTGCTCAAAAGCCTTACTGAGTGTCTGAGCCGTCTGCAAAAAACATTTAAAAAAAAAAACGACCACAGAAACCACACTAAAAAAAATACTTGTTTCAGCTGTAAGATAAATTTATGTCAATAAAATGTTTGTCACCTTTATCTCCAGTGAAATATCCAGGTATGGGTCAAAAGTATCTGAAACTGCTTTGCAATTCAAACATTTGACTGAAAAAGAAACATAAAATGATACATATAAAATAAATTGAACTTCAAGACACTACACTGCAAATATAGTTTATAAAAAGACACCTTTTTAAATGCAGAAAGAAAGAGAAAAAAAAGGAAAAATCAAATCGAAAACCTTATGACTTACCTCTGGATCTCAGATAACCACCAAATATTTGATGTACAAAAGTGGTTGCCTGAGTTTGCCTGTCCAATCTGACAATTAATTAAAATAATAAGTATTAGATCGGATACAAGTATGCAGTCATTACAGTTAATGTACTGACGAATGTTGAAACGTCTATATCATGGGTGCTCAATCCTGTTCCTGGAGATCTACCTTCCAGCAGAGTTTAGTTCCAACCCTGATCAAACAGCTGTCTGTAA
>JAUCMT010000021.1:4619664-4639059 GCA_032357475.1 Enteromius thamalakanensis
GTTTCTGATCAGGGTTGGAGTTGAATTCTGCTGGAAGGTAGATCTCCAGGAACAGGATTGAGCACCCCTGATCTATATTGTGCCTCATAATGTGACTAAAATGGTGAACAAAATAGCATTGTGGGAACTCACTTGTTTCCAGGCAGGCAGGACTTTTGCATAGCATCCACTGTGTACCGCAAGAACTCATGGGCATCTTCTTGACTTCCAAATCTAAAATGCTTTCCAATCCCTTAGGATAAGCACAAAAGATCAGTGGTCCATTTTAGAAATAACCGTCATCCTGGATCATTCTTTATCGCTTAACTCCAGCAAAAAAGCACTGTTGATGTGTTGCTTGTTTTTATACAAACTTCAAGGTTTAACCTCAACGGTTATCTTCTCTTAACCCTCAACTCTTATCTAGCTCTAAAAGTGTTTTAGCACTTAGGAATTGTGCTTTTTGTGTTGCATTTGATTGTTACATTACTAGTATAGCGAGGTAAATTGTAAATTTGTCACATGATTTTTAAGCAGATGTTAAATTGTACACTCACGTTTTAGCTCATTAAGCACACCGATAGGCTTAATGACATTTCCAGAGTTGGCAAACACTTGGATGATGTGATTTTGCATGGTACACATCATGCAAAACCCAGGCTCATGACCTGCATGTAAAGAGGATGAATGTACATTGTTAGAACAAAACCATACCAAGCATTATGTGCAATGTCACAAAATTCATGCACACTTACATGTTTTGGAATGCTCTCTGGTCAGCATGTAGTTGGCAAGGGGAGCCGTGTAAGTCAGACACTGCAGGGTAGAGTTTAGGAAACATGTGTTGCCCAGGTTATGGAGACCTGCTCCAACGCGGTGGACCTGGTTCCATTTCAAGCAAAGCCGGTCTGGGGAAAACAGGACTTTCTGAGGAAGAGCAATGCCATCCCCACTGGTCATGACCACTGCATGGTCCAAAAAAGAAAAAAAAACATATTACACAAACAATATAACCTACTGTTGTACTTGAAAAGTGATGATACAACAACATTTAAACGTTAACAGTAAATAAAAGCACTCGCCTTGCTCTCTGGGCCTTTCAACTTGAAGTGCTGTGTTATTACTACCATTCACAGTCACTCCAAGGCTTGGGACCATACAGGCAGTCTTGGTAGAAGGGCCAACACTCCAGCTCGAACTACTGCTCTCCATGTCTCTGGAGGAAAAAGGTGTCAGGGAGCTGGAGTGCTTGCACCGCACTGACTCCAGGTCAGGTTTCTCTGGAGGTTTGTCAACTATGGTCATTATTCATTTTCTGTGGAAAAAAATGTGTGTGTTTGTCAACACAATAATTTGTGAAAAGACAGCTTTTTCATTTGCATGTGAAGTGGTTTTAAAGGCACAGGTTCAGGTAAAGCAAGTCCTTTAATGCCAAATGCAACAGGTACCTGAGAGGAAAGTGAGACACTCGAACAAAGCATATATCTATAGTGTATACTTCCTCTTCCTTTCCTCTAATAAAATATATCGTTTTAAACACAAAATGATATATTAATCATAATAACTTCACGACAAATTATTTAGCTAAAAAGGTCAGAGCAATATATATATAAACACCAATCGTTGTTCACGTTATAGCACGGTAACAATATATACAACACGGATATTTGCTAATAATTACACCATAAATGTGCTATTATTTTTACAGTAAGGCCATTTAATACAAATAACGTTAACCTTACTGTTTTCGGGACATTATTCCTTCCAGCCATTTAAGTTTAAAATCCATATTTGCAAACTACAACCCTTCATAAATAGATATAACGTTAGTCACATGACTTTGGGACAAATAAATAAAGAGAAAATAGACTCCATATAACTAACGAAGCATCTAAGAAGACAGCGAGTTAACTTGGGTTAAATGCCCAAAAAGACATGGCGCCAAAGTGAAAGTACAACAAATAAAAGTGAACTTTGAACTTTAAGCAAGCTTGTCTACTCTTATGACGCAAAACAACATCAAACATTCTACAGATTTCTTGTCTTGTGAACGGCCAACCAAGATTCAATCGAGTAAGACAAATGTGTTGGTGTACTAGCCGGTGTGGGTTGATCTATTGAGCTTATCGCCAGCATGGGCCCGTGGCCTCGGTTAATTCATTATAGCTACAGTTTACAGTGAACTGTCACATCAACACGTCCCACAATAAAATCTCAGCAAAATGTGTGTACCTTCGTTTAGGTCGTCAGATTCTATGACTCTTAAAACACAGTTCAACATCTACAGAGGCGGTTCCGTGTGTGATTTTGCATAAGGAAATGATCATGTAGTACACACTCTCTCCGCACGTCCGCCAACTGTTATCTAGCGTGCTCGGCTAAAGGCTTCGCGTGCGAGATAGGCCTCTGCCGCACATTATTTATACACAAAACACTATGAATACAAGTTTTTGTGGTTATATCAAAAGATTTTGAAATACTCGTCAGTGAAATCTAACGAGCTAGCCACCTTTCGTGTTGGTGCGAGAAGTTAGGACTTATTTAAAGAGCGCTGTGTTGTAGCTACAAACGCCATGGTAACGGCGAAACGTAACAATACAGACGAAACGCGGCATGAACATGGTCACGCACTTCGAGGAGCCCGTCTTTGAATCAAGGAGATGTTGATATATGTGAAGTGTCCCTTTACTAACATAAACAAGACAACAGTACTAAATTTAGTTAGCCAAATGTCGATTTTAATCGAAAACAGGTAGAAAGGAGGGGCACGGAATTTGAAATTCACCGGTGCCTTGGCCGAGAAGGCAGCGCCGCTGAAAGACTCATTGCGAAACCCGGTGTTTTCAATTTCGTGCCACGCAATGGACGCAAACCACACAACGCACGCTCTCCAAAAATCACCCGCAGCAAGCATATGAGATATTTAAATCAAATAATACACGTACCTGTAAATTTATGATTAATTTAAATGAGTTCATCCATTCTAAAATCCAAAGAGCGTCCGGCGGTGAACAATGACGTAGTTTCCCCACGGATCCATCCGGGTACTTTCGTAATGTCAGCCAACCCAGTTTTGTGTGTGGATGTGGCCTTTATTGAACGCTGCCGTCAAGGCAGTTAAACGTCTTTGTTGCTGTCAACACGTCGACCAAGAAATAATCGTTTATAGAATAATGATTGAAATCGTTTCCGTGGATAAATTCAGAGGAGTAGTGTTTCGTACAAATTTATATTGTTTTAATGGCGTTCTAAAGTTGTAGTGGGTATTGGTGGATCGTACGGTAGGTTGTGGCATCTCGGTATCCATCATGAACATTCTTTTTTTTTTAATGTAAATCTCATTGTGTTATTTCTCATTTAAATCTTACTTGTGTGGCTTATCATATCATATTGCGTCATTATCATAAATATTTAAAGTACCAAGTTCATTGATAAGGCTACAAAAGTTATTTTATTAATATTATAGCAATGGAATGCTTTAATAATAAAATTTAAAATGTAATGAAGTCATCTATGTATTAATTTTGCCTTACATATTGGTATCTGTAGTAACATGTCATTAGTGTGTGTGTGTGTGTGTGTGTTTATATATATATATATATATATATATATATATATCCCCTAATATTCACAATAACTGTCATTAATACTATTGGAGAACTATAGATGTAACATTTACTTTTAAGATAATATTTACCTAGTTTTAAAGAGTCAGATAAATGGAGACTAATGCACCATTTGCATGGGACTTTACTTTACAAACCTGTTGTCAAGTTAAATATGGCACTCTTTTATATACATACAAGCAGAGCAGACCTCACACATACAACAATCTTAAAACAACAATTCACATAATGTACAAATATACTATTGGCAGTTCAAAATAGTTACTATTGTATCTTTTGTGGACCGTCTATTGCAGTTTGAGAGATCCGTAGCTCACTGATCTGTCTCCTGAGCTGAACAATTTCCTGTTCTTGTTCATCAATCTTGCATTTCAAACTGTGAATGACCTAAAATAAAGAATGCCAACAAAGTTAAAGTGTCAGTTTTTTTTAAAGCAACAGAAGTAACAGTGAAGTAAATTGTAAAAGTAAATTTTTTGGTCAATTTTGGGAGTAAAAAACAACTTTAGAGCCACACATACCATGTCATTAGTGCTGAAGAGGTCACTCTGAAGTAACTGAGATGCACTTGGTCGCATTGAAGGATCAGTGCTGGTCAATAGGGTGATATACTTGGACAAAAGTGGCCAGTTTTTGGACAGCATGTTGGGAACCTTGCCCTGCCGTAATTCTCCAAGTATGTGCACGCGCTCCATCTCGGTCCCGAATGGGTGGAATAACTCAAATGCAATCACTCCTATACTGTACAGATCGGACTGAACAAATGAAACAAACAATGAGCATATGTGCCTAAGATGCAACAGTCCACACTGAAGTTCAGCTCCAAAAAAACAGTAGACTTAATATTGTAGCTTTACAGTTTTCTTACCTTTGAATCATAGTGAGAACCTTCAAGTTGTTCTGGGGCAGCGTAAACAAAAGTTCCTACTCCACTAGTGTGAGCTGAGTCTAGTGTAAAAAGTGTATGAGAAATTAGGCTATGTTGCAAGTGTGCATTAAGTCACTGCTGCCATCTACTGAGAATAAATTGGCAGTAGTTTTAAAACAAATAGGAAAATAAGAATAATCATGTGGGTTCCCACACCTTGGTTAATTTCAAAATCAAGAAACCTTTCAAGAACTTTCCAGGTCCAATACCATCATTTAGAAGCCCTTTTTAATATCACATATATGAAATTTGATGAAACACATTATTTTACATATGTATAATCTAATATTTATTATGAAACTATATTTTACCTGTGTTCTATCAGCTTTTACATTTATCTACATATTTTTTTATAGTAACCTGAGGACGTTATTTACTTTTATAAAGGTCATTTTTAAACCTTCTTAAATGTATGCATCATATTTTATGTCAACTTCTTAGACTTGAGACAAATTAATTTACATTGAACAATTACGACTGTATTAATCTTATGAGATTAATGTTTTAAAATCAATCATTTGAAATCACGAGAAGCATATTCACCAATTAGCTTTTTTCTCACTTCATATACTCATTTGATTAGATTTTGTCCACAAAAAATTCTTTTTAAGAAGCAGGTAGTGCGAATCTAAATAGCATGGTAATACACTGTCCATTATCAATCGCTGTTTGTAATAAAATCAAATAAATCATTCTTGTGTTTTAGTGCTTAACTGGTGTTTTTTTCTTCTTCTGTCATTTAATTTTTAATCAGGCAAGGTTGGGCAATCTATAATAATAATAATAACTAAAATAAGAATACAAAAGAGGTCTCACCTGTGTTTACACCTGCTTGAGAGCTAGACGGCAGCTCCTCATGTTCATCCATTATTAAGTTCCTGCAGGCCAATCCAAAGTCCCCGATCTTCACATGACACTCAGGTCCATACAGGAAAATGTTTCTAGGCTGTAAATAATAAAAGCATTTTTATATTTTTATTACTACACACACACACACACACACAATACATCTACCCCCGGTTTCATAGACAAGGCTTAAGCCTAGTCCTAGACTAAATTTAAATTAAATTTAGAGCTGTTTCAAATGAAAGAAACTTGCATTGACTGTTCTTAAAACACGTCAGTGCCTTTGTTTTGTTCTAAGATGCACACCAGTAATGCTTTTTTCTAAGGCATGTTTATAAAATTACTTAAATGTCCTAACTGAACTATAGCCTAATCCTGGTTTAGGCTAAGCCCTGTCTGTGAAACTTGGCCCTAAAATAATATATATCCAAAATAATGATGTTAAACAGCTTTAACATATTAAACCACATAATCACATTATATTTGTTTAAGAATTTCATAGGTAACTGTGTTCTTGCCTTTTGCTTATTAAAAAATGTTTGCAGATCCAAGTGGCTTAAAAATACACATCTGAAAAGGAACAAATGCTAAAAGAAAGACTAGTCCTAGATTAAAATAAATGTTAGAGGTGTCTAAACTGAAAAAAGCTTGCCCTGGCATATCTTAAAATAAATTATACTTCCATTGTTTGGTCTTAAAATGCTCACAGGCTTTGTTTTTTTTTTTGTAAGACGTGTTTCTAAAAAACTACTTAAATCTCCTTAATTAACAAAGACCAAGTACTGGCTTAATGTAATTATTGTCTGGGAAACCGCCCCAAAGATTTGGCTTTCAAGAGGCCACTAAATGAATCAGTAAGTAGAATAAAGTAATTTTTTAAGTTATATGTTTGGGCTTTTATTCCATTATTATTAAAAGAGCACAGAAATAGAAGGAAAGCATTGGGTAGAGAGACGGGAATTGAACTCGGGTAGCTGTAAGCACAGATGAACTGTATATTTTATGTTGCCACACTAACACTGAGGCTATCAACACAGCAACACTTATGGGTAACTTTTACAAAATGGATCTGTAAACAAAATGTTGGAAATGTTCAAAAGCACAATCCATTTGCCTACTAAATGATGTCACAGACATCAACAAGCTCTCTAACTTTTGCTTTGCAAAAATCCAAAATACTTAGCAAATTGTTGTGCCACACCAGCCTAATATCTGTTATCAAACCACTAGGCCTCCTCCCATCTATAGGAATGCACATACAGTTCCAAACCAGACATGTACTAGATATATGTGAGGTGAACAATACCAATTCCAACAAAATAAGCACACATACCTTAAGGTCTCTATGCATAATACCACGGGAATGAATGTACTCCACTCCTTCAAGTATTTTCTTTAAAATTTTCAATCCGTGTTCAGAATCAATTGACTCAAAAGGATCTGTGGATTAATATATACATAAAAAAATTAAAACAATCCAAGAAAACAATTATATGCTGTGACTGAGTGTCCAAAAATTCTGGAAATCAGCTATTCCTGTCTTTCCTGTTCTGCCAATGTGTCATCCATGAAAAGGGTGTATATAAGTGACTTTTATATTTATTATAAAGGTTATATGTGACCCTGGAGCACAAAATCAGTCTCAATTCGCTGGGGAATATTTGTAGCAATAGGCTAAAATGCATAGTATGGGTAAAAAAATTACAGATTTTTCAAAAATAATTAGGAAGATTTTCTACCGTAAATATATTAAAACTCAATTTTTGATTAGTAAAAGGCATTGCTAAGAACCTTATTTGGACAACTTGATTTATTTTCTCAGCATTTAGATTTTTTCAGTTCAAAATTGTCAAATAGTTGTATCTCTGCCAAATATTTTGCTATCTATACATCAATGGAAAGCGTATTTATTCAGCTTTCAGATTATATAAAAAGCTCAATTTTTTTAAAATTGACACTTATATTTTTGACCAGGGTCACATATGAAAAAGGGAATCTTAGCAATTTATAAGACATGTCCAAAAAATAAAATGGCATTTAAAGAAAATGTGTTTACTCTTATAGAAATTATATTACCTAGTATGAATAACATGATCATACCTACTGACATCAAGAGTCCCTCTGTGATGATTGAGTTTCTTTCCTGTATCCAGTCTTTCAAAGATCGCTCACACAGCTGCATTTGTATATAAAGCATTAAGTGGAACTGAGCCTATAGACAAGAACCAAAAAAAACAAAATTACAAAATAATTATTCCTCATTTACATAAAAAATATTTACATTCAGAGTTTAATGAACCACATACGCTGTGTGCCTGCATTTCAGACCATTCAGGAGCTTCTGTATCAATGTAGGAGTTATTGTTCAATTCCAGTCTGTTTTGACTGAGGTCGTCCTCTGAGAGTGTTGAGCTATCCCATTTAGCTGCAGGGCATTTGCTCACTGTAGCACGAGGCTTTCCCAAAAACACACATGGAACAAAGTTTTGTGGGTTGCGGACATTTTTTGGGCAAACAGCATGGCCCACTTCTTCTTTTGAAGCTGAGGGTTTCACCAAGAGGCTCTCTAATGCAACCTGATTTTCTTTGGATTCTGCTTGTTCAGAATGTTCAAAAACAATGGATGATCCATCGCTGCCGTTGGTGTTTTCCTGTGTGCACCTAAAGCAAGACATGTTTTATATGATATCATAAACAATTATTCGGGGAATTTTTTTTTAAACCACCTTACCCATCTTTTTGTGCAGGTTTCTGTAATGCTGGAAATGCTTGCGATTTTGGATCTACTGAGAAAAACAGAAAACATGTACAGTCAGCTTGCATCATTTGTTATGAAAATACTCTCCACATCAACACAGCTCCTTACTTTTCACTGCAGGCTGAATATGCTCCATCCATGCTGTGTGATATCCAACAATATTGGGATGCTGAAGGCTGGAGAGCACTTTAACCTCTCTTAGAACCTGCATGGAGATAAAAACAGATGCGTTAAGATATATTATCTCTGATTTGTATAAATTTGGTGGGTAAATCTGTGACATACTTTACCTTCATGCAGTCATCTCTTGTTACTTTCTTGATAAGAATTTTTTTCACTGCATACTCCTGTCCATCAAGCTTGTTTGTGACCTAAAACAGTTACTGTTTTCAGTGTGCACCTTTCAAAATCAAGTGTTTAATATATTTGCAAGGACAATGTGATCACATTTTCTTACCTTAAATACTTTGCCATAAGATCCTTTACCCAGTTTTGCAATTTCTTCAAATTCACTAAGGTAACGGGATGTCTGTGCTTGGAAAAGAACATCTTTGGTTCTAGGATAGAAAAGTATATCTCAGTTATTTTAAATCTTAACATACTACACACGAACATTCAAAGGTTTCAGGTCAATATGACTTGTATTCAGCACATTTATACATGCATTCATTTGATCATAAGTGAAAGTAAAGATATTCACAATGTTACAATATTTCTATTTTAAATAAATGCTGTTATTATGAACATTAAAAAATAAGTAATAATTAAACAAAAATCTAAATGTCCACAAAATTGCTTAATATTGAAATATTTCTTGAGCACCAAATCAAAATATTAGAATGATTTCTAAAGGATCATGTGATACTGAGGACTGGAGTAATGGCTGCTGAAAACAGGATTAAATTACATTTTAGAACACATTAATGTACAAATAACTGCAGTCTTTGTGACTATAACAGATCATTTAAAAAACATACAAAAAGGATTCCATTTTACCCAAAGTATTTGAATAGTAGTGTTATAACAAAGGGGGTCTGCTACAAAGTTTAAAATTTTTTACCTTAGGTTCTGGCCTTCTGTACTCAAGTATCTATGTTCCTGCAAAATCCAAAAGTAGTACAGGTCTTTTCATTTTGTTCAAGAAATCATCAGCTGGATAGCACTCATTAAATATAAATAAATGAAAAATTATAAATGAAATTAATGACGGATTCTGTTGAATTACCTGGGGAAATAGTGATGATCTGGTTGCATGCAGGAGCTCTGTGAAGGCTCGGTTATGCTGTAGTCTGACTGTACTAAACTCATCACTGATAGCCAGTGGAGGCAGGAGGTTCATGGCAGCTAAACGCTGGCCTATCACTGAAACAGAAGCAGGTTTTCAAAAAAACTATATATTAGCCAATACTATACACATTACAGATCATGCATTAGAGACTACATCAAAATTGGACAATGCCATGTCCAGTGTAAATAGTTACAAAAAAAATGTTAGTTGTATATAACAAATAATTTTAAATAAAACATAACTTTTGCTTCTTTGTGTTTAGGGTTCATCACATTGCAAATGATGTCTTAGAGTGGAAAAAGAGTGGATGAGATCTGTAAACAGCATGTAAACTACCTGAGTCTGTTAAAGGTTTAGCAAAAAGAGTGCTTAGTTTTTTAGTTTATAGACAATCTGGTTATTGTAATGTAATGCAAATAACAGAAATTTGAGTATCAGCCTACCCTTAAACAGCATACGTGAGCGTGTAGGATCATGCTCATAAACAAAGCACAAGTGTTCCAGTAGAGATCCTAGCAGTAGTTGGTTGGGAATTACAGAGGCAAATTCCTGGATTGATGGATACTGTCTCCCAGCCAGCAACACTTCACAGTTAGTGTCCGAGTCTGAGGCTGCATTTTTACATGACAAATAAAAAAGATGAATACTAGTCAATATGTTTGACTATTTTTGAACATCAAATGCACAAAATAAGCAAAAATCTAACCAAAATGAGTCTAAAACTACTTGGATTGGAGATTACTTACCTTCTGCAATAACTTTGGCTAGTAAAGCCATAAGATCAATTTCCTCTGACTCCATTTAGACACCAATAATATAGGTACTTACTTAACAGCTGAGCAAATAGAAACATACCAGTGCTGCATCTTGAGTGTACAGTAGGGGTGGGTAAGGTCTAAGTAACTTATCAGCTTGAAACATTTTCAAGTTACCCCCACACCCCTAAGAAGTCCCACAGATGAAATATTAGGGAGGAGGGACACCTTTAAATTGCATTAATTAAATTAGTTATTTAAACATGCTACTTTGACAGACTGTCCACATGATATTTAATGACATTAACATACATTAAGAACAAATAACCTTAACACTTGTCTCGTAAACCTAAATTCTAGCCATAAAAGAAAGGGGCTGCACATAATATTGCAGTGGACTCACTATCAAATTGGACGTCCTCCTCTGTGTCTGTCAGGGTGAATATCCGTCCTCTTGGTCTTATTTCTTGAGTAGAAAGGCCCTGTCGTATATGAAAGCTACGGCTGTTAACAGTAGAAACTACACTGCTACTCGAACTTTCTTCTGCCATGACTCTCTTTGTTGTGTGAAACATGACGTTTTGCTAACAGACACTTCGGTTCATCCCATTAAGTAGATCCATTCAGAAGGCCAAAGTTAAAAAAAAAAAAACACAGCCCTTTTCATTTGGCAAACCACACTTACAAGATTTAAAACTGGCCGAATAAAAATACCCCTGTAAACCGACAATGTCCTGCCATGATTCTAATGACTGGAGTTAGGACGTATCTCTAAATTCTTATCATTTGAGGGCGGGATGAACAACTTTTATGTGAATTATGCACCTAAACCTTAATCAAATTCTCGTTTTATGTATTGATTGTTATTTTTACACACCTTTCTCTCCATAAACAACACAAGTTACAGAAAACACTATAAACAATGATGTGTTTCAGTGTCAGCTTCGGCTAATAGTAGAGCTGAACTTTTTACACAGTCCCTACTCGGGTCGGATGATGAAACGCTTCAAAATAGAACATTAAAATCGGTACTTCGGTTTTATTATAATATTTCACAATCTGATACGTCAATAAAATTAACATATAAATAAACAATGAGAATATCAATCATTTTTGGAAAATGTAATTCCGAGCAGAAAATAAAACGCGTTTAATTAAAATTTTACTTGTTTGCAAAGTAATATAACGAAAAGGCTGAACAGTAAACTTTCAGTATACAGTTGATCACATGCTACGCAAAACATGTGGTGACCTGACGTTGTACGTCACACCGCGGGAAATGTCCACAAAGCTGCAGACAGCTAACGTAACGTTACGGTATTCATGTGCGCGTTTATTGCATGTGAACTACTATATAGTTTATCAGAACTGCTCCGTTGTTGAAGCATTCGTTTTTTTTCACATTGAGCAATGAAGACACATTAAATTAACACTTTTGTTTGACCTGAATACCACATGGAACAAAGGCTACCAAAGACCCCCAATGCAACTCAAAAGTTAAGGTTCTGTGAGTCATAACACTATATAATATAGTGCTCCAGAAAAAATGTCAGACTCGAGGTAAGTGTTTATTGCTTTGTATATTCCTTTCAGTTGTTTGCTACATTATAACAACGAGAAAAAACAAAAGAATAGGCTAACGTTAGTGGTATTATATGCTATGCTAGACGTACTGTTTACTGTAGTATTGTACCGTTACTACTGTTTTCTTAAAAAATCCATATTTTACAATCCTAGCACAGGTTCTGCTGGAGCTATAAAGGCAATAGACAAACAGTCTGTGCATCAGATCTGCTCTGGACAGGTGGTGCTGAGTCTGGCCACAGCTGTAAAAGAGCTGGTGGAGAACAGCATCGATGCTGGTGCAACTAATGTCGGTGAGCTCAAGAATTGACAGCTTGAGGAAACATTGCATTTGAGGTTATGCTACGTTTGGTCAAGTGTTTTTTGTTGTTGTTTTTTTCTTCTTCATTTAGATGTCAAGCTTCGAGACAATGGAATAGAGTTGGTGGAAGTCTCTGACAATGGAAAAGGGGTTGAGGAGCAAAACTTTGAGGGACTTAGTAAGTTGTCTTGTGATCCTCAGAACTTTCCAGTCAAAACTTTAAAATAATTATTTTTTAAAAAGATTTTTAAGAGATGTTGCTTATGCTAACCAAAGCTGCAGTCATTTATATTTTTATATATATTTTTAGAAATTTATTAATTTATTGCTGTCATGAATTTCTAGCAGCCATATTTTCACATGATCCTTCAGAAATCATTCTAATATGCTGATTTGACATTCAAGAAATATTTCTATTATTATTATCATCAATGTAGAATGTATTATGGGTTTTTAAATGCAGTTTTCTAAAACAAATTAACAGGCACAGTAGATATTCAAACTCCACTCTAGAGTTGTGCCTTTAGCACACATACAGTCATGTGAAAAAGTTAGGAGACCCTATTGAATTCTATAGTTTTGCTTAGCAGGTCCTGTGACTTCTTGTAGTCACAGGGCCTGGGGCCTGTACCATGATGGTGGCTAAACAAACTCAGAGTTACAGGACTAGTTTTGGGTTGACAAATGCAAACCGATGCAATCAGGTATTACTTGTACCATTATGAAGCTCATCAACTTTCTTTGTTAAACCAGGCTTGATCCTGAGTTAATGTAGCAAGTGCACATGAAAGTGTGACATCAGCAATAAGCAGCCAATCAAATGCTTTTAAGCTTTCATTCACTTCTTGTGAGAGAGTCAGATTTAGAACAGAAAAGATTGAGCAATATGAGGAATTTAATCACATTTACAAAGCAAGATGAAACAATCTTTTAATGAAAGGGGAAAAAAAACTTGTAAGTAAGCTGTATTATCTATGTTTATATTAATGTACAAGCCTATTACGATTAAACTAAACTGGCTTGTGTAATAGATTAAGGAGATAATGATTATAGAAATTATAAAGTAATTATAAAAATAATAATAAAAAAATTTGGATGATTTTATCTTTAAACAATGTTTTACTATGCAGCGTCCTTTAATTTGGAGTAAGAGAAGCCGGGGGAGTGGCTTTATTGCATCAGACATGTGTCACCTTGCTGAAAGCTGATTGGTCAAATTTCGTTTTGAGCTCTAACCCAAAACATAACCTGCCCCGGAGCAGGTTAGGTGTGCAGCGCAAGTTACTATGGCAATGAACACCAATTGAAGCCGAGTTTCTTTCATGGTACTTAAAACCCAGTATTGGTGCAAACTAATCCTAAACTTACCTGTCTAGCCAGCTAATCCGGCTTCATGGTACAGGCCCCTGGGAAGGCTTAAAAGTAGATAATCAAGCGTCTGTAATAACTAGAGCTGGCCGATATATATCGAACGACATATTCATGCGCAACTCATCAGTGAAGCCGGTTCTTTGATTAGCGGTAAATCTCCAGCAGCTGTTTTTAAATGCTGCGCCTGTTTATGAACAGAGCCGTAGATCAGTGAGCAGCTACGCGCTGAGTTTCGCGGGTGATTCAATGGCCGGCTTGTCAGTGCTCTGTTTATAAGCTGGCGTTCCTTTTGAAAACAGCTGTTGGAGATTAACCGCTAATCAAAGAACCGGCTTTACTGATGAGATGCGCATAATATATCATTCGATTATATATCGCCCAGCCCTAGTAATAACCCAATCAAAGTCCAGAACTCATCCTGACTGAAGTGCTTTGGTGAGAGCTATGCATAAACAAAGGTCAACAAACCTCAATAAACTGGAGCAATGTTACAAAGAAGAGTGGGCCAAAATTCCTCCAGAACAATGTGAGAGACTGATAAAGAGACTGATAAAGTCATACGGAAAACAATTCCTTCCAAGGTATTGCTGGTAATCATAGGGTGTGCTAACTTTTTCACCCATAGCTTTTCCATCTTTGCTTAATTTTTGTTAAATAAATAATGACACAGTGTTATATGTACTGTGATATAGTTCATCTGCGGTTGTATTTTCCAAATTTTAAGAACTTACAAAAACCAGATAATATTTTGTTATGTCCTGAAATTGAAAACTATAAACAAATCAGTAGTCCTAACTTTTTCACATGAATATATACATTCTGAAGCTGTTTTTCTATATTCCATTGTATCTTTAAACAAGGTGTCTTTTACCATATATGTGTTCTTTAAAATGGTCAATAGCTTGTCAGGCGTGTATTTCTATCTCCTGAACAGGCTCTTTTCATGTGTTCTTCAAGTTTTAAAAGTTCACACAGTTTACAGATTACTGTATTCCTTGGCCTACAGTTTCACATAGACTAATAATAGAGATTAATAATAGTGAAATAACTTCTCTTATTAATAGGCATAGTTCTGTGCATTGTATTGAATCAGGATTCACCATCACAGGCATAAATTATAATTTAAAATATAAAAAATATCGATCAGTTCTTAGATTGCAATATTATTTCACCGTATTATTGTTTTAAATAAATAAACTCAGCCTTGGTGAGCATGAGGGACTTCTTTTAAGAACATTGTAAAATCTAAATGATATTTAACTTTTGACCTGCAGTAAATTATTTCTGTCCTTTCTGCAGCTTTAAAACATCACACTTCCAAACTAAGAGATTTTTCTGACTTGATACATGTGGAGACATTTGGATTCCGTGGTGAAGCTCTGAGCTCACTTTGTGCTCTTAGGTAACACTTTACTTTAAATTCATCCAAATCTTACAGTTGGTGAATGATATGATAATATTGTTCTAGTACAGTGATGACCTCACAGTTCTTCATGCTTTGATTTCTTGTTTTAATAATCTCTTCATTAATCTTTCTAGCCTGTTTAGTGCTTTCTTAATTTGCACTGTTTTATATGATCACAGTGATCTAAGTGTTGTGACCTGCTACGAGAGCGCTCATATCGGAGCTCGGCTGGTGTATGACCACAATGGTCGTCTTACTCAGCGTGTGCCACATCCCCGTCAGCATGGCACTACTGTCACTCTTCAGAAGCTCTTCTCCACATTGCCCGTTCGACACAAGGAGTTCCAACGCAACATAAAAAAGGTTAGCTGGGAGATGCTTGGGAACATGGGTTTGTACACATGTTAAGGAAGAAATAAACTAGAGTTTCTTCACAGGAATATTCCAAGATGATTTTCGTCTTGCAGTCCTACTGCATCATCTCCACTGGTGTGCGTATTACATGCACCAACCAGATGGGACAAGGCAAGCGCACTACAGTATTATGCACCAGTGGCAGTAACGGCATGAGAGACAACATTGGAGCTGTGTTTGGACCTAAACAGGTGGGAATGACGACAAATCCAACACATATTTTATTATACATGTACATTTATTTTATTATTATTTATGCCTGTTGTTTGACAGGTACATGTAGAGTATTTCACATTTTTAATTGTCCACAGCTACAAAGTTTGATTCCCTTTCAACAAATATATCCCAGTGAATCAACTAAGGAAGACTATGGCCTTAGTGGGGTAGATGTTCCTAAAGACCTTTTCATGTGCGTTTTTGAGTGTATACATTCATTTGATTGTCTGCTTATTACCAATTTTTGCAAATAAAGTAATGAAAACCATCTTATAACTTGGAATTTTCCTGTGTAAAGTGATGGTTATTGATATTATTAAATTTTAGCATTGAAGGGTTTGTGTCTCAAGCGGATCATGGTGTTGGTCGAAGTGCTACTGACAGACAGTTTTTCTTTATCAATAAAAGACCCTGTGATCCAGTAAAGGTATGGTCTTTCTATTAAAGTGTGCTATATTTTTTAATATAATTTATATGTAAGAAATCATAATTTTCATGTTTTTTGCCCTCAAGGTCTCCAAGCTTGTGAATGAGGTTTATCACATGTATAATCGACATCAATACCCTTTTGTTGCTCTAAACATCACTGTTGCTTCAGGTAATACTTAACAGAACAATCAGTAAATTTATTTAAATTGCAATAAAATTTTATACACTGTTGTTCATAAATTGATCAAATGTGTCATTCAACAAAATAGTAAAACTATTAAGTTTTGGCTACTGAAAATACTGATTTGCAGTTATAAAAATAAATAGCATTTTAAAATAATTACATTAGAAACCTTTATTTTTGTATCATTATATTTGACATTATTATTATTATTTTTACTGCATTTATGCTAAAATCAATGTAGCCAGGCTTAAAAAAAAAAGTAGTTCGAAAATGTAGCATCTTACAACCCCAGACTTTTAAAAGGGTGAGTACATAATACAAAGTATGTAAAATATAAATGCTAAAAATACTTAATTTGTTGATACTTGTCATTTATCCCTTTGATTCTATGTTTCAAATTAGACTGTGTCGATGTGAATGTGACTCCAGACAAACGTCAGATTCTTCTACAAGAGGAAAAACTCTTGCTGGCAATTCTGAAAAGCTCGCTCATTGCTATGTTTGAGACTGGTGTCAATAAAATCAGCCTCAATCACATTTCTCCAGCAATTACCAGTAAGTACTTCAGACCTTTTAAGACATGTCATGTTGTCTTGAAGTGTGATTAAAGAGGCTGATGTTGTTCTTCATTTAAAGACCTGTGCAGACCAACCGAGACAAGTGCTGGTTCAATAGATCAGGATATAGGTTCTGTCTCTGAAGCGCTTCCAGATGATGAACCCCCAAAGACATCCATCAATCTAGCTGGACTTAAAGAAGCATTTTCTAAACATCAGTTACCTGGAACTGGCTCAAAGCAATCTAGTCATAAAGCTGCTTGTGCTGGTCCTTCTCAGAAGAAGATGTTTTCCTTTGTGAGCTGCTCTAAAAAAATTACAGACATTACAAAGTCCTCTTCAAGTTTCTCTGCTGTTTCTTCCATTAAAAAATCAACTGTTTGCCTAGATAAATATAAAAGCTCCTTTGATGGTGATGCTGATGATTCTGGGGCTACGAACCAAAATTCAGCTGAAGATGATCCAGAGATTCTACATAAAAACAATTCTGAGTCAGTTTTACACCCTTGTATACATCAAACTGATGTTAAAGCTGAGATTGTTGATGAACCTGAGAAGTTCTCGAGTTCTAAAACTTTGGTGCCGGAGACAAAGTCAGAAGAATACAAGGATAGAATTTTCAGTCCTGAAGCTAAAAGAGCTCGACATGAAGCAGAACCTCTAGCAAAAAGCAGTTTGATGGATTCCAAAATCAAGAATGCTTCTCTGCAGATGGATTCACCCATGAGCATAAAGAAGAAAACAACACTTTTGCAGTTTTCTCTACAGGAACTTTTTAAAAAGATGCAGAGGCTAAAGGTTCAGAAGACTGAAAGCAACAATCAAGAGCCAAAATATAGACGGTTCAGGGCGAATATTAACCCTGGCGAAAACCAGAGCGCTGAGGATGAGCTTAAGAAAGAAATAAGGTAACATTGAAAGTTTAGATTAATCTCTTAAACTACCAAAATAATAAAGTTGCCCTTTACAAGGTTTTAACTTTTTCTTGCAGCAAAGATATGTTCAAGGATATGGAAATCATTGGTCAGTTCAATATGGGTTTTATTATCACCAAGCTGAAATCCGACCTTTTCATAATTGACCAACATGCCACAGACGAAAAGTACAATTTTGAGATGCTACAACAAAATACGGTCTTAAAGGGACAGCGACTCATTGTGTAAGTCACACTCTGCAGAGATAAACGAAACTGAAAGAAGGTATTTATTTTAAAACTAACTTGTTTTCTTAATATGCAGTCCACAAAGTCTTCACCTTCCAGCAATCAGTGAAACTGTGCTCATGGAAAACCTTGAAATCTTCAGAAAGAATGGTTTTGACTTTCTCATTGAGGAGGATGGTGAGTTACCTGCTGTAGTTGTGTTTCATACAGTATCTTATATGGTATCTTATCTTGCAGACTGACATGGGACAGTGTTTTTTTTTTCAGCTCAGGTTATGCAGAGGGTAAAGCTGGTGTCTTTGCCAACAAGCAAGAATTGGACCTTTGGCCCAAGTGACATTGAAGAGCTCATCTTCATGCTTAGTGACAGTCCTGGAATCATGTGTCGACCTTCTCGAGTTAGGCAGATGTTTGCATCTAGAGCATGTCGCAAATCGGTGAGTGCAGTAGGTTTTTATTCGTCAAAATTATTTTACAACCTGCCTGTTATTTATCAGTTGTGTCCAAACAAATACTTGTAAGGTAGAACAGAATGTGCGATTGAGCTTTTGCATGTTTGTGTTTTTTTACCCAGGTGATGGTTGGCACTGCTCTGAACACCAGTGAAATGAAAAAACTTGTGCTTCACATGGCGGAAATTGAACAGCCCTGGAATTGTCCACATGGTAGACCTACCATGAGACACCTTGCTAATCTGGATATGGTTTCTCAGGACTGAAGACACTGCTTGTTTTTGCATTTTTTTTCCCCAAAGTTATATTAACACTATTGTTTTAATAAAGTATTTTAATAATTGTATTTTTATAATAAAGCAAGTTTCTCATTATGTGCTTGCAGTCATGTGATGTAATTATTTAAATGTTATGTCGCTTTTTATTATTTAAAGTGAGTAGATTTTAAAATTCCAATAATTCAAGAATAACTATTTGCTAATTATTGAACAATTCATTCAAAGGGATTGGTTTTAGAAATATAAAAGTTATCATAGTTTACACAACTTTGTTATTTCAAACCTGTAACCAAGTTCTTGGTTACCAACATTACTAAAAGTATTTTTTTTACCTTGTTCCTCAGAAGAGCGTAAGTAATTGTGATGACAAAACAGATAAATATTTATTAAGAGTTTCTTTAAGGTTCTTTTTAAATATTTGCATCCAACAGGTCCTGTTAATTATTTTGGCAAGTACAGGTGTGCACACCGGTGTACTAACAGGTGCTCTCAGATTCACACAGTTTTGATCTGCAGTTGCCTTAAAACAATGTGTAATAATAGTTAGGCTATGTGTGCAACAAAATATTACTTAACATTCAGTATTCACTGTGACTTATACAGATGTTAGTTGTTGCTGCAGTCTCTTTGCTGTTGTGTCTTCTGTTGTTTTCTCTTTTTTTCAGCAGGTATGGAAGCAGATTATCTGTTTTTGATCTTTCTCTCTTTCGATTTTTTTTTTTCTTCCTCTCTCTCTGTCTCTCCCCTTTCTTGTCCCTCTACAAAACCGCTTTTTTCTTCCTTTTTTCTCCTTTTTTTTCTCCTGTTTTTTTTTTTATCTATCCCCCTTTTTTTTTTGTCACATTATGGTTACATAAAATGA
>JAUCMT010000021.1:4639159-4658537 GCA_032357475.1 Enteromius thamalakanensis
ATATACAGGCTCTGAATGATGATAGCACATCTGCACATACAAACTGTAATGTTTTATCTGTGTTACTGACAGACCGGGGGAAAAAACATTTTGGCAAGTCTAACTTGCCGTACTTGTATTCCCCATTCCCTAGCAACCGTTAGCGTGTTACTATGTACGCTCCTCTGGGATTACAGCTAGTCGGTGTATTAGCGAAAACTTTACCTCTGAGCACAAACGATGGCTAAAGGCCACACAATGAAAGATTCTAACAGATCTACACCAGAAACAACGTTTAGTAAAGTATTAGGAGAGTCCTCCGCGTCCAGTTTACGGTCAGAGTCCGTCGCAGAGCCTGAAGAAGTTCAAAACTCATCGAGTGACACTGCGTGTTCCGCTTCTGGCGTATCCCTACCCACGAATGACCATCTACAGAACCATGAGCATCATCAGTGCCGTAAAGTTCCCATTCTTCACCATATAATCCTGGAAAGGTTAGACACGCATTCTTCCAAAAATTATAAACATCCAAATTTGTTGACTAACTTAATTGTGTTTGTTGTTAACTTCTTGTTCTCAGATATGAGGGTGATAAGAGTGGAGACATGTTTCATGCAGAAGGTGTCGCTTATTTTAAAGGTGGCCAAATTTACAAGGTGATTGATGAATGACTAAAATCAACTTTAGAACCTGGGATCCAAGTATAAATCTAATTAAAATATAATTGAATCTATGTAAAATTATTATGATAATCATTGACAAATTAGCTACTAACGGTAAACTATAAATTAACCAACATAAGTTTACACATTATAATGGAACATTTCAATAAAATTATAATACACTCATTTAACTTATAATAATATTATAAGATAATATTAATAATAATAACTATGAATAGTACTTTGTATATGTAGAGAGAAAATAAAATAGAAATGTTGGTGTTTTGTATTTCATTCTTGCTGATAAAATACACTTTTTTATTGGATTTCTCAAATGTCCATCTACAAAGCTTGCTTGAAAAAAGTATTTTATCAGCTGATTTCTCACATTTTGCAATCTTTAGGGTAGTTTTTCACATGGGTTAATGCATGGCAATGGGGAATATATCTGGACAGACGGTTTAAAGTATCAGGTATGTAAAAAGTTAACACAGCTCAATAAAATCAAATCTAATTTTATTTGTCACATTCACATACATACATGGTACAACAATAAGTTGGCCTTCATATTTATGTACATTTTTAAACAAGTCAGATAACACCCCAGTATTTTTAATTTACTCAAACACTGTAGTTTCACCAATAATTAAAAAAATTCCCTCCTGCTGCATTTGGCAGGGTGATTTCAAATTAAATGTTCCCATGGGACATGGGACTTACACCTGGTTGGATGGCAGCACTTACGAAGGAGAGGTACACAAAGGTGTCCGACATGGTGACGGAGTGTATAAATGTGCCAAAACGTCTACTGTGTACAGAGGTCAGTGGTGTCTGGGCAAAAGACAGGGGCAGGTATGTACATACACATATCCATTGTCTCAACATTCCGCATATGTATTATTTAATTATAAATATCTTTACTGATTTGATGGTTACAGGGGGTAATGTACTATAACCAAGCAGCCACATCATGGTACAAGGGAGAATGGGTGAACAATTACAGAGAGGGCTGGGGGACCCGGTGGTAAGTGATATTAATGCACATTTCTTTATAATTTTGTTAACACTTTACAATAAGGTGTCATTTGTTAATGTATTAACTAACATGAACAATACATTTTTAACATTAACAATCTTAATGTTAATGTTAATAAACACACAACCATTCGTTCATGTTAGTTTACAGTGTATTAAATAATGAACTAATGCAACTTCTTTTAATGCTTTAGTTAATGCAAAACATTAATTTGACAATGATTAATAAATGCTGTAGTATCGTTTCTTTTGAAAAATACTGTCAAATTAAGTTTATTATTATGCCCTGCCCAATATCTCCTTACAAACTTCACTGCTCGAAAAAAATACAGGGGAACACTTAAACACAACACTGACTCTAAGTCAGTCACACTTCTGTGAAATCAAACTGCCCACTTAGTAAGGAACACTGGTGGACAATCAATTTCACATGTTGTTGTGCAAATGCAATAGACAACAGCTGGAAATGATAGGCAATTAGCAAGACAAACCCTATAAAGCAGGTATGTGGAACCTTGGCCCTCCTGCAAGGTTTTCATTGCTGCGTCCGAAATCGCATACTGCTTAAGTAGGTACTACATTTAAAATTGAACATACTACTCGAGAGTTAAAACAGTAGGTACTATATAGCATGAATGTGAGTAGTACTAGTATGAATGGAATTCGGACATACTACATCCGCCATATTGATGTTGTCACGTGTCACGCGTTGTCATAACAACGCGAAAATTTAAACTTTCAATAAACCATCCGTTTATTTAGAGTGTGTTAAACAAGTGTAATTTAATCACAACAAATAAAGTTTTTTTCCCTGAGGTGCTTACACTTAAAATGAGCCGCGTCTCCACTTTCCGTAATTTTTTAAATATGACGCCTCCTCTCCCGGAGCCTTATGGGATAGGAAAGTGTCCATGGTATGCTTGCTACAGAATTCGGCCGGTAGTAGTAGGTTATCCGGGTACTTCTCGCCTACTGAATTTCGAATGCTATGAATTCGGACATACTACTCGCTTCGCATGCTGTTTTTCGGGGAAGTAAGCGATTTTGGACGCAGCACATGTTTCCCTGCGCAAACAAAACTGATTCAAATTAACCAATGATTGTGCAAAACGTTAATTGGCTGTTGGATCCATTTTATTTGAGTCAGGTATTGTGAAACAGGGTTGTATGAAAACTTAGAGGACTGTGGCCCTCGAGGGCCAGGGTTCCCCACCCCTGCAATAAAGGAGCTATTGGAGCTGTCTTGCTAATACTCCAAATCCAGACCTCCATGGATATTGATGATTTTTGTGTGGTTTTTTGTTGTCAGCACATTCAACTATGTAAAGAACAAAGTATTTAATTAAAATATTTCATTCATTCAGATCTAGGATGTGTTATTTTAGTGTTCCCTTTATTTTTTAAACAGTGTACCATTTTTTTTTTCACTAAAGTTACCCATCTGGAAATGTATATGAGGGACAATGGAGGAACAATGTTCAGCATGGAGAAGGAACAATGAGATGGGTTCAACTGGATCAGCAATATAGTGGGCAGTGGGTAAACGGCATCCAGGTCTGTTTAACTTTGCCCATTGTTAACGGTCATTCCCTGACTGTATTATGTCTGATTTCATATAATCTTGTACTGAAATTATAGTGGAAGTGTCTTATTTAATGTAGGAGGGAAAAGGAACACACACATGGTTGCGTAAAAGAGTTTCATGCTCTCAGTACCCTCGCATGAACGAGTACACAGGAGAATTCGTTCAGGGCATGCGTCATGGTCGAGGACAGTTCTTTTATGCCAGTGGGGCTGTGTATTGTGGCGAGTGGAAACATGACCAAAAACACGGACAGGTAAAGCACCTTTCAAATGAGGGAGATCTGAGATGGTGTTGTGTTTCTAATACATCAGATGGTCTTTTGCAGGGGAGGTACACTTTTGAAAATGGACAGGTATATGAAGGGGAGTTTATTAAGGACTGCATGGCTGAATTTCCTGCCTTCACTCCGGGCCTAAGTGGAATTACGACTCCTTTTCCAGACGAGAGTAAGTTATACTCATGAACCGAAGGAAAATATATTATTAGCTCTCCTTAATACTTGATTCTGCTTATGTGCTTCTTTAATCTAACGGGGCTTATCTCTGTAAATTAGACGATTCATCAAACAGAGCTTCACAGTCAAGCACAAGCTCCTCGCCGCTTGGATCCGACATAGTTTTGAACATTCAAGCCCTGTTGAGCAGATTCCCTGAGGCCCTCAGAGACCAAGAATTGAAACAGGTTTTTATCCTACTTTAAGATTAATCCTAAAGTAAATCCAGAGGCAAATCTGTGTGTAACCACTATTTTACTTCCATCCGTATAGGTGGAATTTGCAGTAGTGAGACACATTGGTTTGTTAAGGGAAATATATAGCTTCTACAGCTGCCTTGGACATGAGAAGTTTTCAGACAAAATATTCCCTCTCACCCACCTGCAGTTCTCTCGCTTTCTCATGGACTGTAAAGTTCACCAGCATGGAATCACAGTAGCGCAAATGGGCCGTCTTATCAACGGTAATAAGAATGTTAAGTGATAATGCTTTTCTTTTGCCACAAAATCTATTACACGTAAGTTTTGCTTGTTGTCATTGTCTTGAATATAGATCCGGTTCATTCTCCTTTTGCTGCCATTCTACCCAGAGAGTGTATCAGCTATATTATCATTGTAGCATATCACATTTGCCACAAGTCTATTGAGTGAGTACATTCATACCATAATAAAAAGTTTTGAATTTTTTTATGCTTTCATTATGTCATCATTATTTTTTTGTCATGTTTTAGATCCTCTAACAGCATACTCGCAGCATGTTTTTCAAAGCTCATGAGGCAGAACATCATTCCCAATGCGAAACATGTAAAAGGTAGAGAGATAAAGATTGAAGAGAAATCTATATAAAGAGTCTATATGAAATAATAAATAAACTCTATATTATTACAATGGTTAATTGTATATATTTGTGATGTCAAACGATCGCAATCAAAATTAAACATTTGCCCCAGGTTTCAGACATGGCTTAAGCCTAGTCCTAGACTAAATGTAAATTCTGAGCTGTTTCAACTGAAAGAAACTCACACTGACTGATCTGATGTCAGTGCCTTTGTTGTGTCTTAACATGCTTTTAGAAAAAAACCTTACTGTTGTATGTTTATAAAATTACTTAAATGTCCGAACTATGGATTAAACCTCATTTAAGATAAGCCGTCTATGAAACCAGGCCTTTGTCTACATAATGTGTATATTTAAACACACACACAGTGTATAAATTAAAAAATATTTACATGTATATATTAATTAACAAAAAAAAATTCTTAAGTCTACACATGTACTAAAAGGAATAGTTTAACCAAAAATGAAAATCTTTATAAATGTCTTTATTCTGACAAACACAAAAGGTGTTTTTGCAAAAAAACGTTTGTAACCAGGCTGTTATGGATAACCATAAACTTCCGTAGTATTTTTCTTTTTACCATGGAAGTCAATGTTGACCTTGTGTTTGGCAGAACAAAGAAATTCATACTGATTTGGTAGGCGAGTAAATGGCAATTAAAATTTTTTGGGTGAACTATTCATTGTATAATATACACACATTATGTAGACAAGTTTTATTTTGGATGTGATTAATCACAATTAATTGTTTAACAGCACTTTATATACATTTTTAGGGCATCTGTTCTGTCATCCTGTGCATGCTGCGGTTGCATATAACTACTCAGACAGATGCTGGGAAATTTACCAGGCTCTGTGTAAACCCAGTTCAATCCAGACTGAGACAATCTTGACTGTAAGGCAATTTGTCTTGATGCTTAAGGTAACAGCCCTTTTACCCTGATCAAGTTCCAATTTACTAAGATTTATTCATACATGACACTAACACATATTCCTGTTCGCAGGACTTCCATCTGTATGACAGTGACCTAACCGTGTCAAAAGTGTTAGAGATCCTCTCGGTGGATAATCCATCAATTTATGATGGAACCTACAGCAACCTGGAGTTGGAGGTCAGTAGCTGATGGTATCTGGTTGATGATATTTTGGACCTGATGAATGATTTTGGTTGTAGATGAGCTTTCTGGAGTTTTTTGAGGCATTGCTGGGCTGTGCTGAGGTGAAAGGCAACTGTCAAACTGACACCGAAAGCCAGATTGACGCAAGTCATCAGGAAGACACTGTTTTAAGTTCACTTCAGGTCGGTGCCTGCTTACTAAATTATGGTTACATCATTTAAATATCTTTTTCTGATTTTTTTAATAAAAACTTTTTAGTATTTTCTCCCATGTTGATAGTCATAGCTACAAATCTCAAAAGACTTTGTACTAAAGTCTCACATTAAGTGGATCATTATCTCAAGCTTGGGTTTAAAGCTAACCAAACTGTCTCCATTAATGTGTTCTCATCTTTTGAAATGTTTTAGTCATCCCTATCTGAGGAGACCGAGAGGATCCAAAGTCCAGTCCTTGCTTTTCAAGGTTTGACTTCACAAATTCAATCTTGGTCAATCTTGTTACTGCATCAGTGCTTCTCAAACAGGAGGCCTCAACATAGGGAGGCTCAAGAAGATTATTTTAAATGATTAAATAGCACAAAACAAGCATTGAAAAAAGCAAGTCATAAACTTAGGAAAGTCATTGCTTAAAGAATAAGAGATTAAGGAGCATTTTGTCATTCATTACTCAACCGAATACCCAAACCCTGTAATACCTTTGTTCATCTTCGGAACATAAATTAAGATATTTGAGAGCCATCCAAACCTCCATAAACAGCTATACAACTGGAATTATCCAGATATGTAGTAAAAACATAAGTAAAAAAGTCCATGTGACATCAGTGGATCAACTTCACTTTTAATGAAGGTAAGTTTCAGGATCATTTCAGTTGTTTTGCGGTCTATGGAGGGTTAGATAGCTCTCTGATCCCATCAAAAATATCTTGTGTTCTGAAAATGAACAAAAGTCTTATGGGTTTGGAACGATGTTAGGGTGAGTAATTAATAACAGAATTTTCATTTCCTTCCTTCCCTTAAAAGAACATTCCTTTTTTTTTTTTAACAATTACACTGAAACTGGACATTTTGAAAACAAAACTAGAGGGCTTTGCATTAAAGCTTAAGAACCACTACACTATACCGATTAATCCTTTATCATGTGTAAAGTAACTACATTACTACAGGTCTAGATAGTCTCCTATTTCTCTATTTAGTTATACTGGCATTAGTACTTCATATACATTCTCCACAAAGAGTAAATTTCTTCATCTCCTAGTGTATGACTAGTGTATGTATTCATAGAGACAGACCTGAAGAGCTGGAGGCAGAAAAAACAGCAGTTCTTTATGCAGATATTTTTCCCTGCATATGAGCACAGCATGGAGCTACAGGAGGAACGACTCAGACTGAGACAAAAGAATCTTGCAGAAGCTGATAATGCAAGGTATTTAAAAAAATAGCACTACCCTGATTCCAAGAAAAGTTCTAGTTCCCTATTCACCGATAAATGCCTACACAGTCTGATCAGTGTGTTGGTCTATGCATGCTTAACCCCCAGATATACAGAACAGCTGAAGACTGAGGAAAAACAAGAGGAAGATAGTAATGGAGAGGTTTCAAAAAATGATGTTAATTGCACATCTTCTTCCACCATGACCCCTGTGACCTCCACCACATCTGTCATTTCAAAAGTCACTCACCAATAGTAGTAAGAAAAACAAGTAAATCCACAGAATAGTATATTGTGTTTTCTTTTTTTAATTGTCTTATAAAAAACTTTTGATGTTAAAAGACTTGCAACAATATTTCTATGCAGTTCATACCTTAGAAAATATATTTTTATCTAAATATGCTCATTATGGAGAACAAAAAGTAGCAAATGTAACATTAGTATCAAAAGGAGCCTAATTTACCAAACCAAATAAATCAAAAGACATCTAATTCAAGAACAAACCACATATATATATATACACACAAATAAAATTATCCACATCTATACAGTAAATGGATGTGCTTTTATTTGTGTGGGGGAGGTGTGAATGTGATCAGGTCACGTTCACACACTGACTGTCTCACTTTCTCCTTCCGTTCTGGAGAGAACAGCAATAGATTCTCCGACATCTGAAATGCCAGAAAACAAGATGTTTATAGACAAATAAAATTTATATGCAATTCAAGTTTATTCAATTATAATTGTGAAATTTAACAATTTGTGATATAATGGTTGAAGGAGTTCCCACAGTCATGGAAAGATGGAACATCTCCGGGGGGTTAACATGTCTTTGCAAGCAGATAAATGGGGTTTTGGAACCAAAATATTTAGTGATGTTGATTTAATAAATTTCAAGATTTCAAGGGTTTTTCAGGATTGGAGCTGAACTCTGCAGGAGAGTGTCCCTCCAGGATCAATGTTCCCCACCCCTGATGTAAGCAGTGTTCATAACGTAAGCTCAGAAGAGAATAGATGAAGGATAGAGCAATACTAAACGCTGGTAACAAATTAAGTTTAAAAACATAATAAATGTTAAATAAAATCATTTTTGAAAAACCTATCAATCTGCTTTAGAAGATGTGTTAACCCCCCTCCCAGAGGAGTATAGGTTATTTTATCTTCTAAACTAATTAGAATATCTTCAAAAAGCTGATTTCACCATTCAAGAAGTGAAACTTGTATAATGTATGCATTCATTCCACACAGACTGATTTATTTCAAGTGTTTATTTCTTTTAATGTTGATGATTATAACTGACAACTAATGAAAATTCAGTATTTTAGAAAATAAGAATATTACTTAGGACCAATACAAAGAAAAGGATTCAGGCATGAAAATGGGTTGGGGTGAAAAAGGTGAGAAGGGTGCTCGAGGGGTGATGTGGCCTCTGATGGGGCCGGGAAGTGGTGGGGACAGGCAGGCAAAGAAATCAACAAAATCCCAGCATCCAGCTGTTTAATCAAAACGGCATTGTTCCTTCCTAAACACACTAAAATAACGTTTGTATTAGTGTTACCGATACTTTAGCATTAAATGTAACCTCTCTTTCACTCGTTCACATGAAGCATCTAAAAATGAGTGGAAAACGCGAGGCACATCACTTCCTCCAACTAATTTCAAAGCGCTAGGGCACTCGCGCTTCTGTAGCATCTGCTGTTACTAGGCAACCATGAAGGCGCTGTCAGTTACAAAATAATTTCTGCTATGGATTTCAAACTACTCGGCTCCCTTAAGGGGGCCGCACACTGGACGAGAAGCGCAGCAAAGTGCCGAGCCGCACCATGTCTTTAAAATTCATTACATTGTTTTCTATGAATGTTTATCCGAAAGTCCTTAACACCCAGGATGGCTTAAAGGGTTAGTAAAATATGGGGTAATTCTTTAATGAAACAAATCCAGTTAATAAAATAAATCGCAAGATATAAACGGATATTTGAAAAGATATTTGAGATCAAAATTTCTCTGTTTCTGAATTTCCATGACTGGAGACCTGTAGGGAACCCTGCTGAAAGACAAAGAGGGAACATCAGGTTCATTAAGGAAAGATTTAACTCACCCGATTGATCTGGGGTGAGAACACCATTCCGGGAAGAGCTGAGACAGGAGTGCATGAAAGAGAAATGTGTGTGAGTGCCCAGGTGCTCCCCACAAAAACCACAAGTGAGCAATAACAACATTGTGAAGTCAGGGACACAAACTACCTGTTGCCAAGACATCATGTGGGCACTCCTCCACCCGAGTCACCGGACTCTCCATCTCAGCATCCACTGCCCCAAAAGAGAACCTCTCTGCTGCAGGACTCTGTGCAGGAGACATGCTGTATCTCACGGTTGGCTGCAGGTAACGCTCAATGTCCAACCCAGTAGCACCCTGGAAAAAAAAAACAACAACTGTGTTACATATCTTATTTTAGCTTTGCTACCAGGCCAGTTTAATATTAGATTTGCTGATTAAATATTTTAAAAGCATAAATTATGTTTTTGTAAGAGTCTTTATTGTTCTTTAATTGTGACATTTTTTAAACACCTGACATATATATCGGTTATTAGTCTACTTGATCTGTAATCATTATCGGCCATAAAAAAAACACACAAAAAAAAAAAAAAAAAAAATGTAGGCACAATTTAGGCACCACAACATGTGCAAATTACATCTTAAAGAGTTATTAACCCATTAGGGGCTTTGAAAATCTATTTGATGTCTTTATCAATTAATAACCTATTTGGTAGCAAATATTGTGCATAAATAATTAGATTTTGCAGACAAATTACCTCAGCATCTTGATTTTCAGTCATTTCAACATCCATACTGACTGGAGATCTGTATGGACTGGGGAAAGAGTATATAAAGATTATAAACCACAAAACATGACAATTGACGCTACAACTAACATACACATGAAGCATAACATACCCATTAATTGCTGGAATGGTGCCCTCATTACAGAGAGCTGTAGAAACTCTGAGATCTTTGGTTGGTGTGGACGGCGTCAGGGTAGGGGAAGCACAGACACTGGGTTCGGCTTCCACTGGTTCTGAAGATCTATGAGATGAGCCCTGGGATAGAGTATCTAGACCAGCATCTGCTTCAGGCTGGACATGCAAACTCTCTTCAGAGACTCCACAAGAGATGTTCTCTGGTGGTTCCTCTCGAGAAGAAGGAGAAAGCATAGACTCTGGAATGCATTCTTCTTGCAGAGGTTCTGAAGAATCAACAGGTGGCTCACGCTGACTGGGTGAGTCATGTGTTTGGGCTACTGGACTGTTTTCTGATCCATTACTGCATTCTGGTTGGGTAGAGCTTAAATCAAAATGAATACGGCTGTTGGAGTAGGTCTCTTTGTCTGGCGAAACGGTTTGGTTGTGGTCAGGAACAATCTGAAGAGCTCTGGGTGACTCTGGAAGGGCCTCAGCAGAACGTAGGGGAGTGGAAACGGGTAATACATCAGGTTGATGGGCTGGAAGAGGTGTGGCAGACGAGCTAGGTAGAGGGGAGGCGTGAGAAACTGCAGTAGATCTGCACTGTCTGCCTGGAGTGCTGAACTTAGAAATACAGGGCGAAGAAACTGCACTGGTTCGACACGATCTTCTAACAGCACCTAAAAAAAGAAAAATATAATAATTTAAGTTTTTATTGCTTTTTGGAAGGTACGTGGGTAACTAGAATACAGCATCACAATGACCATAATCACACAGGGTTACAGGTTTCTACAGGCATATGTAATAGTAGAAAACACAGTTTAGGACATATCACCACATGTTAATCTATTAATTCTAAATTGTTTATGTCCAGAAAGCATTCCAAAAACATAGCCCATCCTCTTTCACACAATTTATTCTATTACGCATAGATTCATTAGAAGAAATGTCTATCACTGCAGTCGCCCATTCTTACATTTCGGGGAATTTTGCTGTCTCCCAATGTCTCTAGCCATTGTAATACACACTATTATGACAGAAAGTACATGCTTAGATACCATTTGGAAATTGAGACTTGTCGCCTAATAAAGTTGAAATTGTTGAACCATACCAGCCACTTGTAGAACCTATAACTTGTATCCACAATGGTTTCACTATGCCACATTCCCAGATACAATGCAAAAAAGGTACAGACCATTCCCAGCCAAAATTTATTTATTTTTTTTTAAATTGAACCTCAGCACTTGTTTGAGTTCAAGCTAGCTGCTCCGAGACACCTAAAACATGACCACATGGTCACATATTTACATGTTTAAAAATAAATAAAAAAAATCACAGTGGAGCTTTACTCTCAAATCTCATCCCATGTGTTTCGATCTTACCTGATGGCTTAATTGGGCTTTCCACCTTGAAAAAGCCTCCATTAAACACCACGGTTTCTGCAGGCAGTGTGATGGCAGATGCTACAGGTGCAGAGCTCGAGTCATCCTGGGTGTTTTCTGAAGTCTCAGTGGCTTTCTGTTCAGCCTGCTTGGCTCTCATGGCAGCCTTTACAGCAGCCAGTCGACTCTTAGCTGCAGCACTGGCACCTGTTCCAGCCTTCCCTCCCACAACAGGAGGCTTCTGTAGGAGAAAGATATAGGATATGAGAATTACACAACTACCCTCTTTAAAAATGCTACTTTAAAAAGGTGCTGATAACATTGTTTACTTTGACCACTCTTTTTCTAACAACAGGCCTGACTTCCTCTTTCCAGTCCCTTGATTCTGCCTCTTTCAAGGCATTAAATTTCTTGTTAACATCTTCCACCTGTCAAAAATAAATACAAAAAATAAAATACAACATGAAAACAAGGCTTGGAAAAAAATTTAAGCACTTTTAGAAAGTAACATCAACCCACCTGAAAGTACACCATTTCCCAGAAACCCTGCAAGTCAGTACAGGTTGTGATTTTCTCTCCACGACCCAAATCGCAGTCATCCACCAGTCCACTGAACTGACCAAAGCGCTCCTTCATCAACAATCTTGCCTGGCCCACAACTGTACGTATCTGGTCTCGTGCTGCACAAGGAGAGAAATACACTTACTCCAAATAACCTTTGATAAATATTACACATCAAATGTGCTGATTAGGTAGGATGGTGTGATTTTCACATAGTTTTGGCATGAAAAAAAAAAAGAAAATATATATATATATATATTTTTTTTTATCTGGTTAGATTACAGTGTTGATCAAAACTAAAGACTTACTCTCCTCCGGGATAGAAGTATCATCAAATCTTGACTGCCACAGCTCAGAAAGTCCAGTCAAACGCTCTGTCTCACTGGCCATCACTGCCCTAATGAAACAACATACAATACCATTTAAAAAATAAAAAGATATTGCCATTTCACAAGGATGCACTAGAGTGATCAAAAATGACAGTAAAAGAATACAAAGTGAATATTTTTTTTAAAAAAACTGTTCCAAGAAATATTGAGAAAAAAATTATTGTTACAAAGTATTATAACAACTAACAACTCTTAAGTATCGTAGAGATCCGCCTGACCTGAAATAGGCAACATCATGCTGAGGCTCCAAGGGGGCCAAGGGAGGAGATGGTGCTTTAGATATGGATGGCTGAGGGGAGGACAGGGCTGGAGGGGGAGAGGACACTGAAGGGGAGTTGGCAGGATGATTTGGAGGGGTTGACAGAGGTGGTGGAGGGGAGGAGAGGGATGGAGCAGGGAGAACAGGTTTTGGGGGAGAGGGGAAGCTATGCACCTCGTCGTCATCAGAAAGAAAGCTATGGGAAAGAAAAATAATCGTATTTCGAACCTAAACTATATATAATTATGAAGTATTTTGTTATATATATATATATATATAAACGATTTAAAAAAAAAAAGGTACCTCGGTGAGAGGAAGGCACTGGCTGAACGTGGAGAGAGGGGTGCAGGCTCGAATGACCTTACACCCACAGGAGGCTGGAAGACGAATCCTTGAGGGGCAAATGAGGGGACAGCAGCTTTTGGTTCCTCTTTCTCAGGTCTCAAAGAATCAACTGAAGTGTCCTTTTTCTCAGCGGTCTAAAAAAGAAAAACCCAAGCATAAAATATAATTTGCCATAACAATTTTTTAATAATAGTATTAATATTAATTCAAAGCCTAAAAGACATGACAAATTGATCTTTTTTTACATTGACCAAACATTACCTTACCTTATTTTCAATAACTGCCTTTTTGCTGCCTTATAAAAAGATAATGATATGTACTGATTAATGACATATGTATGATGATGCAACATTACTGCCTTCTGAGCAACACTAAGGCAGTATCATGTATAGTATCAAAAAATACGCAAGAGGAAAATAGCTGTACCTTGTACGTCTTTCCCTGAAGAGGGCGCTACAGGACATTTAACAGTTGATCTTGTTTTTGCAGTCCTTGAATCTAAAAAACCCAGAGAATTTGGCTTTCATTTATGCAACACAAGTACAGCAAGGCTTAAGATGATATAATAAAACTCACCAGTGACCGGTTTAACCACAGCTGCTTGTGTTTTAGCAGCTGATCGTGTGGATGGAGCTCTCACAGATGGTTCAACTGTAAAAGAAGTTCATTTACATGCATGGGGTCCTAATTCAAGAGTATACTACTGTTCAAGGTAGTAAAAAAAAGCTCATGGCATGCAAAACTTGGAAATAAAAACTTAAACCTCAATAACTACATTCATCAACTGCATCTTTTACATCTTCCTAAATTTAATTAAGCAGATTTTACCTGTAGCTGTTCTGGTTTTGGTGGTAATCGCAGGTTTTGAGTTAGTCTTGGCTGACGCTCTGTTGTTCAATACATTTTCAACTGTACAAACACAAAGACTGTTCATCAACAACATAAAGGCACCAGAGTTTGCTACGAGTCACATTGGGTAATACAAAAATATGAGAAGTTAAACAACAAACCTTTCTTTGGAACAGCATGTCTGTCTGCGGCTGGCTGTAAGAGAGGTAAATAAACAAAACATGCTATAGCACAGATTTACAACCTTTATTTACATGACAACAAACATATTACTATTCAGAAGTTTTGAAAAGATTGAATATTTCTGAAATATTTAAATGAATTATCAGCAGCCATTATTCTTTAATACATTTTGTTGAATAGAAAGTTTGAAAGTCTTTGCTAAACAAAGGTATAGATTTTATACATCGATACATACTGACTGCATACTGACTGGGCCTTTTGAAAGGTAATATACATGAAGAAAATTATGTGTGGATTTTATCCCCCGTTCATTTGGGCCATTCACTTCAGCTTTTAAACGATACCTTTTGATTCTGCATCATTGAGCGGGTCACTCGCGTGGACTGGTTAGTTTCTGTGATCTGTCATGATAAGGAAAGAGATGGGAAATTATCTACCCTTACTTGAACTTAAATCTTCCCTTAAACTCGAAGATTTTTCGAACCGTTATTCCCATCACTCACCTTGCCTCTGCTTTGTGCAGTAGTGTTTGAAGGTAGATACCCGAGTGGCTGTGGCTTATACAGGCCGACCTTAAATACACCTTTCTTCTCTTTATCCCGCTTTTCTTTCTCCTTCTGTAACATCTTGTTTTCTTTGTAACGGGTGAGCATCTTCTTTCTCTCCTCAGCAGCAGCATTTACATCTGTTAAGGACATAGCAATCACTTGGAAAAAATGGCAATGCAAAAACAAAATGAAACAAAAATGACTATGATATTGACCATTAGCTGCCTTTGTTTTTTGCGCTTTGTCTTGGGTGGCCATGAGACTGGATGCATCCATTGAGAGCTCGATCTCTGGTAGATTGTCCAGGTGTCTGCGCAGGTTCTGGATCTTCTCTCGGTTCTCTTTTTGAGATTGAGACCTGCGTCTGGACATCTTCAGCCGGATCATGGACACACTGCTGTCCCGCTTGTAAAGGTGAGCAAAGCGAGAGTCCATCCTAAAAGAGTTTTTACAACATGAACATAATCGTTAAAAGCAGGGTTATGGCTTGTCTATAAATAGGCTTAACGTTATGTCTGCTTTAATGCAATAATTCAACAAATATAATTTTCCTTAGTTAAGAAATCTTATCAACTATTACAAGGGAGATTAAACGTTTTGATATCTTTGTTTTTGACATCGGAGGCTATGTTTTCAATCAAACTTAACTAACGTTACTTCTTGCTGACCTGGTAAAAAAATAAATGCTTCTGTACCTTTTGTTTTTATGCTGACTTCCTGTAACGTTAAATATTTTTCTCTGCACTCTCACAGCAAGAGTAGAGTTGTTTTTAGTTAACAAACAAATACAACCAACACTTAATGCAGCAGAAATATAAGAAGTAAACAGCTAACGTTATGTTGAGTTCTTACAGAAGGTCCGACTTAAGAGTTTTTACGTTTTAATTTTATCACTTGTAGAAATCAAACCAAATCCTTTAAAATGACGCGTGCGATTCATATTGCATTTGTAATACACAATTAACATTTTATCATGGCTAAATCAACAAAGCAACATAACGTTACCACAATTCTACTTATTACACTAAGCCTAACTAACATTTTATTCGGCGTTGAGGTCAGGTTTATCACACTTTTTTCATGTTTGAAATAATATGAGATGTTTCTTACCTTTATATTAAGGTGGGTTACGGGAGTCCAAAACTGTTATATTCAGACGCAAAACGATTCTAAATATTTATGTTCTTTAACGTTTACCTGCCTACCGCGCACAGCATATGCAAGATGGCGGGCAGGTTTTGAAAAGTGAATAACGCTCTTCTGATTGGCTGCTCTGCCCTTCGTTGATTGGTAAGTTTCCGAGGACGCATTATGCAACGCCCACTTACAAATCCTAAACACTGATAGTCACGCGTGACGCTAGTGACTCTACAGCCGTGCCTTTTACAGCACTATGGAGCACCTTGCCATAAGGCAAAAGTGATTACTAAGTTGCTTGAGGACCAAAACGTTGAAATTTTGGGTCCATGGCCAGGAAACTCCCCAGATCTTAATCCCATTGAGAACTTGTGGTCAATCCTCAAGAGATGGGTGGACAAACAAAAACCCACTAATTCTGACAAACTCCAAAAAGTGATTATGAAAGAATGGGTTGCTATCAGTCATGATTTGTCCCAGAAGTTGATTGAGAGCATGCCCAGTTGAATTGCAGCGGTCCTGAAAAAGAAGGACCAACACTGCAAATACTGAATCTTACAAACTAATATTTGTGTCATTCTCAAAACTTTTGGCCAAGGCTGTACATTAATGAGGAAACAAGAACTACAATTTTTTTTGTCATTTTGGAGCTTGTCATCGCCATTTTTATTTAGTAAAGGGTATCGATCTTATAATATCAGTAAAATATTGATTTCTAAACGTGCTTTTAAAATGATATTAGACATGTTGCACTTTCTTTCTAAAACTCTGTATCAAAGATATGCAGATATCCTTTCCTACATTTCGATCATGCATGGCTTTGTTTTAACACGGTTTACTGTTTATCATAATCCTCTTATTACCAATGAGCTGATCTTGGAACACCAAAAGGGCCTGAGCATGCGATTTTTACACTAAATGATTTCTGCTTTCCGATCGCGAGTTGAGTCCCAGGGAGCTTAAGACTCAAATTCTACTCCCTGTGCCTTGAAGCAAAGCATTTCATTAAATCAACCCCCTTGTGTGTTACAAAATGGTGCCCCCGCCACTGCTGTCCAAATATTTCCTCTCATTTAAATAAAGGAAACTGGTTAAATACACATACTTAGTATTATTGTACTTATTATTATCATGCCTGGTTTGTATTTATTCATTTTTTCTAAGAGTAATCTTGATTAATTAATGACAACTTGGCCACCATCCTCTCAAGCTCATTCGAGTTTGTGCGACAAATACAGGATATTTGAAAGTCAAAAGGCAACCAAATACTTTCTTTTAAATAAAAGGAAAACTGTATTTTCCTAGTTTTTTATTTGTTGATTGATTTACTTTGCTTACGTTACTGTCCTTTTTCATAGTGCCTCCTGTTATCCGGGTCTATCCAGAGAGCCAGGCACGCGAGCCAGGGGTCACAGCCAGTCTGCGGTGCTACGCTGAAGGCATCCCTGACCCACAACTCTCATGGCTGAAGAACGGCATGGACATCACCACGAAACTCTCCAAACAACTCACACTTCAGGGTACAGACAAATAACTATTAGACATTTCATTCTCATGAAACTGATTAAGGCAAAGAAATGACACTTTGACACGAAAAGACTAGGCTATATATGACATTTCTTATTGGGAATCATTAAGAATGAAATCATTTTTATACTGGTCTTTTAAAGAAATAAATATTTAGAAATAAAATGCAATTTCACTGCCAAATATAAAATTTTAATAATAATGGTGTGTTTACACATACTTTTTAACAACTTTTCACAGTTTGTTTTAGAGGAGACATTAAGTGTATTGTTCCATTCAAACGTTTGCTCTTTTATATTTTTTTTATATTCAATTTATTTTCGGCAGGGATGCATTTAATTTGACCAAAACTTAGAATAGACAAAAGGATTTCAAATGCAAAGGATTTTTTTGAGTTCTTTAAGAAAATTCTGAAAACAATAACAGTTTTCAAATTTTATAATTAGTGATTCATGAGAAGCGTATTAGAATGATTTCTTGCATTACAGGAATAAATTACATTTTAAGCTAGATTAAATTTTTTTTTTTTTTTGCAGTAATCCACATTAGTACTGTTTTACTGTAATAATTGTTAGATATTTGTTATTATATTAGACATTATATTAATACTCTTGCATTGTATTGTGCATTGGAATAAATAAAGCTATTGACAAATGCATTATCTGACACACGAACATCTAGTTCCTTTAGTTAATTATAAGTGTTTAAAATCACTAAAAAGAACTGACTCATAAAAGTAATTAAATGTGTAACCCAACCACTGTGGTTTGTTTGGCAGTGTAGATTCAGTAGTGCCATGCTAAATAAGTAGTGAAGAGAACTGAGGATAAAAATATAAAATTTAACCAATTCCCAAGTCTAATTACAGTACAGTTCTCTGTTCTCAACAAAAGCTTTACACTAGCTGATTTCACTCCATATCTTTACACAAGCAGACATTGATCTCGTCATTCTGAGGAAGTTTTATATAGCTTAGATGCCTGCTGGTTGCACTGTAGCAATGATTGACGTGTTTGTCATGATCTAGATCTTTACTCAATCCCACAATCCCCCCTGTGGGGCCTCTCATCAACAAGCATTTCTCCGAAGTCAGCTGTTGAGACTAAAGCTAACATGACAACTTGAGAACACTATAAATGTTTCAGCCGTTATCAAACACATTTTTTACCATCCCATTAGAAGAACTTACATAAATAGAGCTGTTTCTGTCTCAAGTGATTTAGAAGTGATGGAGGAAAAGTTCACTTCAGGCTTTCCTTCATAGTTTTTTTTTCTTTCCAGCTAACGGGAGCGAGGTGCACATCAGTAACGTCCATTTCGAAGACACCGGCGCATTTACCTGCATTGCCCGTAACGAGGCAGGAGTGGACGAGGACATCTCCTCTCTGTTTGTGGAGGACTCTGCTCGAAAAACGTGTATGTATAAGTCATGAAGTGCAGCCCATCTGTCCTTATGATGGAACTTCACATCCTGTTTCTTTGCATTATTCATTAGACTGAACGTTAATAGTTTATAAACTTCAGATAACTTTAGATAATAATAGAAGAAGATGCAATAATGGAAGAAGAGTGCCAGAGGCCTGATATTGCTATATTTGTCAGCAGTTTTATGAAACGTTGTATTAAAAAATTATGTGTGTGTTTATATATATATACTGTATATATATATATACTGTATATATAATATTTGCTTTACTTTCACTGTTGAACATTATAATGCATTTCTGCTGAATAAAAAATAGTGTACACTCTCAGAAATAAAGGTTAGAAATCTGTCACTTGGACAGTAACTTTTCAAAAGATACACTTTGTACCTATTAGGTTTAAAAATGTACCTTTATTTTACCAAAATGGACCCTTTAGTTACAAACATGTACCTTTTGAAAATGTACCACCCCAGCTTTTGTATTCTTTATTTCTGAAAGTGTATATATTTGTCTATATAAACGCTTATGTATGCACTTAGGTAGTTTATTGCTGTTACGAGAGCAAGAGCGAGTTCAAATGCGGGTTGTAAATCCAAACAGAATGACAATGATCAAGAACACGAATGAAAAACAAGACAAGACAACAGACAAGGATCACTCGGTTGCTTTGTGTCA
>JAUCMT010000021.1:4658637-4680296 GCA_032357475.1 Enteromius thamalakanensis
GAAGTTGATTGAGAGCATGCCCAGTCGAATTGCAGAGGTCCTGAAAAAGAAGGACCAACACTGCAAATACTGACTCTGCATAAATGTCATGTAATTGTCGATAAAAGCCGTTGAAACGGATGAAGTGCTTGTGATTATATTTCAGTACATCACAGAAACAACTGAAAGAAAGATCTAAAAGCAGTTTAGCAGCAAACTTTGTAAAAATTAATATATGTGACATTCTCAAAACTTTTGGCCAAGACTGTACGTATTATTGATTGGAAGTTCGGCTGTTTTGGCTCGGCTCCCATAAAAGAGCCCACTCTTACGGCTCCCAAGAGCCTCTTTATTTAGTAACACTTAGAGCCTTTTATTTTTACCCAATTTATTAATTGTAAATGTTTTGTGTATTGGTTAGCAACTTTTAAATTCCTTTTTATTTCTTTCAAAAAATACAATTACTATTATTTAACATTTTATTAAACTTTTATTGAACAATTGAACACAACCACAGCAAACAAATCAAATAACCTAAATAAAGGGAAAAGTCTTAACATATATAATAAACATACAACAAAACACTTTTGTCTTTAGTGCAGATTGGCATTAAGAAATATGAGATGCCTAAGCTTGGATGGGCTAATGTGATTCCTCCTCTCTGTAATTATTTGTCCTGTTTTTTAAACAGGACAAATAACTCCGTGTACCCGGCCTGTACCACTACACTCGCTGTGTAGCAAGCGCCCCCTTTCCTTCTTTCACATAATGGTACGATCCTAGTGTTCCCAAACGAAGCCCCGCCCCTACTTACGGCAGAAGAATCCGCTCTCCCCAACGGAAGTCGGCTCTTCTCGTTCGCTACAAAGAATCGGCTCTAAGAGCCGGTTTTTAAATGTATTTCTATTTTTGACAAAACTATAAACAATTAATACGTTACACTCCAAACTTTAATAAATAATGATATGTGCTACATGTAGCTCTGTCCGTTAATATTTTGAATGATTGTGTTCTGAAAGGTAAGCCTCTCGCTGAGGATAAAAGTCAAGGTGGATAACCCCGACCAGATGTCCAGCGGATATAATCATACTTTATGGCTTTTAAACGGTTCGTGTTATGCAATTAGCATATTATTCTCCCCAAGCCATGTAAGGTTAATCATTTTAATTTTGTAACATTCACATTAAAAGTATGAAAATTATTATAAACCAGATTTTTTTGTACCCCCTTAAATGTTATATAAAGGCTGGAAAAGAAAACCTGGATCAGATACATTTCACACAACTCTTAATTTGATTAGCGTGAGGCAGCCAGAGGCTTGAAATACATATTAAAACTGTAGCATGATAGCAAAGTTATTCAAGATCTTATCATTTTAAGAGTGAAGTTTACAAACTACGAACAAAAGCAGCAACCTACATTTAGGCTAATGAAAACTTAAATTTATTGTGAAATAATGTGTTAAACCACGACACTGATGACATGACAGCATTTAAAATAAGAGAAAAAGATAGCTTGACCGATTTATATCCTAAATATCAACTTAATTGTATCTGTAAGTGATAAAACAAATCTGAACAATGGGAATGAAACACAAAAGAGAAGATAGCTAATGGATACTTAAACATGATATGTACATACAAAAAAATGAAAAGTGGTAATTACAGTAAAATTCCGATTTTATAATTAATTACAAGGAAGCAACCACTTTTCGTTATAGATTAAATAAAAATCTAAAAAATTGCATGATGTGAAAAATCTTTTTTTACAATGCAATTATTGCATTACACTGATGCTGTCAGTAAAACCTGAACAGTTGACAGTTTTAGTGTAGTGAAGTAGTCCATGCCCATCATATCTCTTCAGTCCAAGAAAAAAATATTATTGAATTGTGTCGCACACAGCCTTTTCACTTCCTCTGTAACACAAACAGAATCTTGGTGAGCGTTTAGATCAACAGAAATGTTTTAATATTCCAACTTTTAAATCAACTGTGATCAAAAATTAACTAGCAGACTTAACTAGCAGTCAGTTAATTTTTACATACCATTCACTTCAATGAGGTTAGCATTCTTTTGGTTCAAAATGACATACAGCTCCCTCTGATCAGACTTCTTTCCAACAACCCAGTAATCTGTCATCGCTTTAACAATGATTTCCTCGTCCTCATCAACCCTGTAAAATATGCACAAACACTAAATCTCCTGTGTGGCCGTATAAAGCATGCCAAGATGAAACTTAATAGATAGATATTTAATCCTGAAAGCAAGAGTTTAAGAAAATAATATGTATTTGTGAATTTAGCTGAAATTGATTGTGAGAAATTGTCTTGTGCAAATGATGACATTTAAAGCATGCAATTATTACTCAATACATACTAATATTTTGCCCTAAAATAAACATATGGGAAACATGCTCATTTTTTGTCCTATATATTAATTTGCTCCACTTACAGTTACAAAATGTAATTCAAACATGACTTGAATATACCTCTTCAGTCGATTAGTGGCATTGCTTACCGTGCAAAATCGCAGTTGATGTCTCCAAGGATTTTCACGAGGTCCGGGTGGACAGAGGTGAGGGACACGCTGGCCGTCTTGCGCATGTGGATGGTGCTTTTTTCAGCCAAATTCATGTGGTTAAAGTAGATGAACTTAAACTGAGGCTCCTTCTCTGGCCTACAACAACAGTTTTGAGCGAATCAGTGATGCTGAGGTATAGCTTTCCCTCACAATATAACATGCGTGGAAGAATAAAAGCAGTTATGTGTCTTTAAAGTGTGATAAGTGGTATGTAAGTTGATATGAGGGATTGTACCACACAAAAGAATACTGCACACCACATAGGGCTCAGGTAAGATAAGGACACACTGTTTAGATATGATTAATGAATAAGCTCCGGTAACTGCTACTCGGAGCGAGATGATACAGTGGACACTTGTATTCAGCATGCGGGTGAGTGAAAGCCTTGTCAATATTTCTGAATGGTTACCTGGGTCACAGGATGACCCAGTCATCCAAGAATGATGCATTTACGAGCAGTGAAGCAGGACTAACTTGACAGTTGCAGAGACAGCTCAGCATTAATATAAATAGTTTAATAGTGCTGTAAGCCATTTCTTTAGTACCCAACTAAATAACAAGTGGGTGAGTGTGGATAAAAAAGGCTAATTCAGTGCCTCACAATACCCTTTATGATATTAGTTAATCACTTGACTGAGCTTTTTCTGCAAACAATAGATTTACTTTATTCAGCAGTTGGAAGTGAATCTCTGGAGTAATACTGACCCTGATATCCTTCGGTTGATGTTGTACTGCTCACATATGTCAGAAGCCAACAGGGTGAGTTGGGGACCAACCAGGCTGTCTAGTTGTTCACAAAACTCACGATTCAACTCCACTGCGGCTACGTGCACAAAGAGAAGCAGGGTTTGAAAGAAAAGTTAACATTTGACTGATTTCTTGATAATGGTAATCGACAGTTAACAAAACAACACTTAAAGCAGACTCTTACCATTTACCATGAAGCATACAGCTGCACTCATTGCCTGGATAATGAATAACATTTATGTAAAATATGAAAAAATTTAATTTCTATTTTTATTTTCTATTAACCATAATTGAACACTGTTGTTATATTTAATATTGTTGTTATATTATTATATAAAATGACACACTCATCACCTTATAAAAATTAAACAATTAAATGAATAAACAAATGTTGTATCTTATTCAAATCGGGGTTAGTTTCCATTTGCCAAAAATCTTTTTTATTAACAATATTGTCAAATAATTATTTGCATGCAAAAGTTTGTTTATTCACATAATATATATGTGTACGGTGTATATTTATTATGTATATATTACACACACCAAACCTATTTTGGATACAATTAATAATTTGACAGCACTATTAATAAAATACTTTATTCATTTATTAATAATAAATATTTAAAAACACGAATGCTAGGTAGTCGCTCAATATCACGTTAAGCTAATAGCGTAAAAAGTTTGACTCTTTCTCTCACCTTGTAAACGATCAAATGTAGCTCCTCGTAACAGTCCTCTGTGTTCACAAATATCCTGGGAAATCTGAATTTTGCATCTGGATCTTTAAGATTTGCTGGTCCTGTTAAAAATCTGTTACCATAACATAATATAAGAGGTTAGTACGACTAGGACCTTTCATGCATAATACAAATATTCTTTGACTTCTTAAGGTGGCACAAAAATGTCACACTGTACACTGTCCTGCTAACCTCCATGGCTTCAAGAGTCACAGCCGACCCTCTGAAGAGTGTGCTCACATTACCCACATTACCCACTGAACACATATCAACAAAGAAGCTCTGCCAATTATTCATCAGACTCTCCGTGATTGATCTAACGAGAATAATCTATAAATAATCTTAATGGAATCAGTCAAACCTAACCCCTTTGTGAGTTCATCCACTCGTCGAACAACCAGATGGGTTATTGTGAAGTTTGTTGGGCTTAGTGTTTTTTTCCTTGCCACTAAAGCAATTAAATTACCCTTGTGCAATCTGATATTTGGTAGCGTTGCTTGATCAGTGTTTGTCTTAGAGCTGCGCTTGGCTGCTTGTGTCCCCGAAGCACTGAGCCCAAGCAGACAGGCAGAAGGCCAAGAGCCCGCTGTTCCAGTCCTGAGTTCTAAGCAGGAAATATCTGGATACTTGCCTTCCGTAGTGCAACAGATTCCCAGCCACCTCTGGCCTGAGCGGAGAGTCTCTTCCTGCAAGCTGTCGAATGTTTACATACAGAAACACCGATCATTCATAAACAGCTGTAGATTGCACATGACTTAGGAGCATATTCCAAAAACCACACACAGAATTGTTATGGCATGACATCAGTGACACTGTGTCTCCACTCAAAATAACTGTATTACAATATATATTTCACTGGTATTAAAATCACTATGTTAAATAGCAAAATCAAGTCACGCATGCTGTTAGAAACTGTATACAAAAGTTTGGTATTAGTAGAACAGAGACCATAAATATTAGAAGCTGGCTTTGCCGTAGCAACCAGGTATTTGATTTAAATAAATTCTGACAAATGCTTTTGAATTGAATCAGAGAAATATTGCAGTTTGCATAAAAATGTAAACTATTTACAACATTGATCATATGTTTTTTGAGCACAAAACAGCTTACTGGAATTGACAAATAGGGAATGATAAATTATTATAGAAAGATTTTAATTGGGCCAATTTGATACGTTGAAAGCTTCCACTAATGTCTACTGTACAAACAGTGTTAGACTGGGAGAAAATGCTCAGTCTGTGAGTCACCTCAGGTTCAGTGTGCCGCGGGAACAGTGAGGTCGTCAGGTATTTGTACAGGATTCGCATGTCATCCTGCTCTAGACCACTCCTACAAAATACAGCACAGAACATAAGACTAAAGCACATGCAAACTTCGAACAAAAGAGTGTTTCAATAATAATATTAATACTTTAAATGGTCTTGTGTCTTACAAAACTTGGAAGCTGGTAATACGTTATCAAAGCGTCACTTTCATTTAAACAAGTAATCAGGCAAACACCATTCAACAGTCATTAACACAGGCACTTTAGTGAAAGTAATTTTTCAAAAAAAGCTATGAAAGTCATGTTGTCAATTCAACAAAGAGGATTAAAAGTCATATTTAAAGTCTATCTGGATCCCTGTGCCAGACGGTTTGTGATTAAGAAGCTTTAGCTGTGCCGCTTTATTGAGTCCCTGCAGTCTTATCTCTCAGACTTCATGTCCTCTACGGCAATCAGTCATTTAAGGTAAACCCTCATTCATATCACGCATTTATATTCTGTGAATTCAACAAAAAATATCATTTACATTTAAAGCTATAATCAACATGCAAAAATGATCAAATGTGTGATCTGAATACACAATCATTAATATTTATCATTAATATAAATTAGTATTAAACATAGTTGTTTTTGTCCTTTTTTGAGCTTGACAGCCCCTCATCAAAATTCATTGGAAAAGAGCAGCGTGAACATTTTTCTAAATGGTTTCTTTTTCTGTCCATATGCAAAATAAAGTCTTATAGGTTTGTAATGCCATGAGGGTAAGAATTTAACATTTTTGGGTGAAATATCAATTCAGAGGCATTTATAGATTGACATTCACCAGATCAGCTGGTCGTTGTAGAGAAAGGCCGTGTATTTGACTAGACTCAGGCTCTCTTCTACTCTATTGACAAAAGACTGGATCTTCAGGTAGGTCATCTTGTCAAGAGGGAAAAAGCTGATTCCCCCGAAGACATCCAGCAGGTCACATGACTGGAGATGAAGTGTCTGCAGGTACTAAGACAAAGCATACAACAAAAAAACTTGAAAAAACACACTACCGTTAAGATATAAGCTTCTCAAATGCAATTACATAAAATAAAAAACAATGCAGTATGAATAAGTACAGGCTAATGTCAGGACTGACATTTTGCTTATCAAGAAGGGTAAAAAAAAAATAAAAGTACACTATGCCCTCAAACATGGATGAAATTACCAAAGGGTCCCTGATAAGGCTGACGTAATGTAATTTGACAACTTGACGTGCTGAGATGCAGCCCTGGTGTGACTTTGCACAGCAGTCAGTGACATTTAACCTAAAGCACAAATTGCACTTTCACTGAGAGCTTCAGGGCACAGCTCAGGTTAGGGAGGGGGTGACGTGAAGGGTTTCCCTTGACCTAAACTGAATTATTCAAATAGGTGAGTAAGCATGATGCCCTGAGCAAGGAAATCTGAACCGAAGAACCAATAAGATAAACACAGTCCTCCTTTATATACGTGTCTTACATTGACCATTTATGAAAACAGAAAAAAAAGAACAACACCCCATATCTTTAATGTTTTCAACTATGAAATATCTTTGCAATTTATCTCTTTTTTTAACAGTGGGATTTTAATTTCAAGTGCTCAGATTATCAGTGATGTCTTAAAAATGAAGGTACAGAAGCTCTCATAGCAGGGCAACAGCAAAAGCTAAAACTAATGGCTATTCCTTCTAAAACATGCAGATGCATGTAGAAAACAGACCAAAGGTACACACTGTCTAGCTTTTATCTGATTAAGGGATGGAGTTCTCTTAATTAATACTTTATTTACCCTGTAAAAGAACTTTTCAAGCTTTTGGGTAAGCAGTTCCACTCCACCTGCCTCAAATGCCCTGCTGAATGTGCCGTTGAAGAGCTGAAGATCAACAACAATGACAAAAAAGATCAGCATCAGCGGTTTAATGAGTAAATAATAGATTATTGTGAGAAAATATATCAATAAAACAGTGTTTACCTTATACATGCTGTAGCACTGTTGCAATACAGACCCATAAACTGAATCCTAGAACACAAAGAGAGGAACAACTAATCAAATAACCAATCAAAAGTTTGTGTTGGTTCTGAAATAAATCCCTTAGGCTATAATCTGCATTTATTTAATTAATAATATAGTAAAAGTAGTATTTTTTAATACATATAAATTACATTTCTTTAATCATATTTAGATATTTTTTAAATAGAAGAATAGAAGGGGAAAAAAAAATTATATTTCTGTGATGGCTAAGAAGAATTTGCAGCAGCCATTACTCCAGTTTTTAGTGTCTTCATAAATCATTCTGATATGGTGTTCAAGAATTATTATTGAATAGACACAAAACAACATTGGTTTTTTGTTCGTTTTTTTCTTTAGAAAGTTTGAACTTTGAGCTTAATCATTTGAATGGAAATACACATCATCCCAAACATTATCTTTTTTTGTAGGGCGTGTAAAAAAAAATGTATTTTTTCTATAATTCCACACATTACTTACAATAATCTCTTCCTCTTGGTATTCTACAGTAGGTGGTTTACCGTCTTTGTTGGGTTTTTCAACCATTGGATTGCGTACAACCTTGAGAGAGGAATTTAAAGGTGCTTAAAACATACTTCGGCATCCCTGTATGATGCTAGTTTTATTTTATTCTGTATTCTTTTGTTAACATTTAAATCTAATTTAAATTTCTACAAAACATGACTGATGCATATACGTCAGCACGTACCATCACCATCCAATAGTTCTCCTCCGGCTCATGGAAAAACTGTCGGTTCTTCTGAGTGTGGAGAGATTTGGCTGGTTTTGTTGGACAGAAGGTTCTGTAAAAACATAATCTCTTTTATTTATGCATTTCTCTCTGTGTTTGTTGTTTACCACTTTTTAGTAAAGTGCTAACCTGGTGAACTGAACGATGGCCTCACAGAGTCCAACATTACGAATCTTTTCATTCTTCTCAATTTCAATGGGATGGTAAAACAAGATTTTCTTTTCCTCCTACAATGTACAATAACAACTCTATAAACATACAAGTAACATACAGTACACAAAACATGACTGCATTTGTTTGCCTTTGAGATTATTGTCATCCCCAGACAAATTCTGTAGACATTGAATACATTTGCTGTGGAGCTTTTTATTTATTAATTTGCAATACAATTAAACAAGTTGTTAAAATAAATTTAATTAAACCGCATTTACCTCACCCTCACGTGGTCCAAACTTAGGGTTATAGATGAAAAAACTGAGCAAAGAAGGCGTGTACTGTTTCTCTTGCATTCCAGATGCCATTCTCGGGCTTATGAGATGATGATCATATGAAGTGGGAGAAAAAAGCAGATAATTAACACATCACGTCTGATTTTAAAATAATTCAGACCCCAGGTTTTTGATTTAAAAAACAAAACAAAACAGCTGTTTCCTCTTTTTTCTTTGAGTTTGGTGTGCATGCCTTTAAACTGTACACAGAATAAACTTTATTGGGATTGTTGTCAAAGGACAAGAATAAACAGAAACGAATAGAATAGTAGTGTACCTCCTAAATCACTCAACTCATCTTAGATTATATGTACAAATTGTAAAAGCTACAATTTAAAGAACGTTCATTTACGCTTTATTAATTATTATAATACTTTATTTTACATTATGGACAGCAGTTAAATGTAATGTATTTGTTAAAAGTATGTAATTTTAGGTTTAGGTTGTGGTTATGAGAAAAGCAAATAAAATGTACTAAGCTGCATTCTTTTCTACTTTTTAAATAAACAGCTGATGGAAAGCAGATTTTTAGAATAGTGAAGAAGACAAACAAATAAACAATTATGTAAATGACATAAGCAGAAACGTGAATTTGATAACTAAGATAAATAAACGAAAAAGGAACCAAAAGCATTTCACTTTCCATGAAAACAGTGAAATTAGCCTACTTACAAGCTAGCTGGTTAGCTACAGCATTAATCTGACTGTTTCATGTCGCGTTTCAAAAGCGACAACTATTACAAAGACTGTTCAACCAATTGGTGCTTACCTGTTACAGCATGACAACAGAAATAAAGTGCTTGATTTGTTATCTCATGGGGAAAAACAGAGCTGAGATCAATGGAAAAGATGTACTTCCTGCTCTTGACAGTCGCCTGTGTGTTACAGTTGGATCCGATCGGGTAAATTTCATCCGCAGTTCCGTTCCACTGTAAGTCCTGTCACTCAGTATTTACCCCATAATTCAGAACGTATTACGTAGAAAGATATTAAAAGCACTTTAACGTTTTTTTTTCCGGTTCACATTAAATTTGATTTTAATATGTAATATTTAATATATTAGAGTATAAGATTATATAATGTAATAGTCCTATCTGTCATAGGCATGTGTACCAATTTTGAGTCTTTTGTTACTTGTGAACTGTTTCTTTACGGATATTTATTATATTTTCATATAATATCATATTGTTTGTTCGCACAAATAACTTGTTTCTTTTTATTTGCCTGATCCTGTTTGACAGGTTTTTGTTAATGTGTGTGTATGTAAAATGTTACATGTAATTGTCTGGAAATAAAAAAATAAAATAAAATTATTTGTAGTATTTTCTGTCTGTCAGAAAATTCTATCAACTATGTCATAAACTAACAAACCAAAAATGGTTTACCACATTGCCATGTGCCCAAGATCGTATAGACTAATACTGTTTTTTTCTGTGGTCAGTATTTTGAACACACTGGAAGTATCTTCTTTATTTTTTCAATATTTTGTCTACAATAACTTAACCTGGTAAAAAACATGGTTGGTCAGACAAGGCCACTGAAATTATGAGTTCAAATATTAGAACTGTGAATAAAATGCTGAAACTGCCAATCCTTTAGAGCTGAGTCTTAAAATCGTTAAGATTGACCATTTTCAGTATTGATTGATTCTACTAAAGATAATAAATTGTTTGCAAATTGCAGTGAATCATCATAATTCATAGTTGAACCTTCTTTGTTTGTATTATATAAACTGAAACGCATACTTAATTTTACTCTCTTATTTATGTCATGTTTTTTGTACTTTTGTACTTTTTTACACTTTGTTGTCAATGTGAAATGTCCACCCACCTGCAGAATGAGTATAGGATACCTTTAGCAATAATTCGTAATGCTGAATCAGTTTAATAACACACCAGCCCAGTGGTTACAGATATTGGCTTGAAATTGAAAGTTACTTAAACAAACATTGTTACATATTAATGACCTCTAGCTGAAAATATGGAGGATAAGCTTTGTAGTATAATTGCTGTATAAGCTCCCTCATAACATATTGGGCCATGCATACACAGTGGGATTATCTCAGTGGAGCTGATGCCATTAAGGCACATGTTTGCCCGGCTCATTTTGGTCTCTGGCTTCAGTGCAGAAAGGGGATAATCAGAAGCCAGGATTGATGCAGCATTTTCAATTCCATTGTTCTAATGGGCTAAGCGGTAACCTGAGCGGGATATCCTTGCCATTCAGTATTGAGAGGCCCTCTTCACTGAAACTTACACCTGCTCTCAGTGTCTGTACCTTTTGTGCCTACTTAGTCTGCTTTACATTTGAACTTCCTTGGTTTTAAGGATCTGGTTACACCTAGGATTTAAAGGTTTATATTTTGCAGTGAATTATGCCGTAGCTATTTATAGATTAGAAAAAAATTGCTTGATTGCATGGCTTGAAAACATTAGGACCAAATGAAATAACTTTACTAAAAGCTGCATGCTGCTATAGATCCACGCATTTATGATTACATATCCAATTTAAAATTATATCATAAGCACTTATTGTTATTTAATTGCACTTCATAGGTTTGCTAAGGATATCAAGTGTTGATATATTGGTCACCATAACCACTATGTAAAGTAAGTCTAGTTCGGTTTTAAACTATTGAGGACATTCTTAGAACATTTTTAGTATGCTGTGTAGCTTTTCAGCTAACAAAGACACACAGAGGCAGGATGCAGCTGAACTCAACGGCCTCATTATTTTTTATCAGACAGATCAGAACAGCGTTTGCACAAGAAGCGTCTCTCTTAAAGAAGAACACTGCCATAATCATGCATGTATATGTCAGTGCTGCGTTTATCGTGTTTGTCACTGCATGTTTTCCCCCACAACCCTGTATTTACTTTTAACAACAATCAATCATATAATAAGGTTGGCAATGTTGAAATGTATAAAACAGGCTCATCTTCCAACTTCCTGAAATGCTATCAAAAAATGACTTTACTTAGCTGTTTGTTCCCATTTTGTGGTAGTTATAAGTTTTGTTAGGAACGGTTCACTATCAGAGTTTTTGAAGTTTAAGCACATTGTCTTTGTTTTGTGCTTATGTATGTGGAGTGCACAGGTGAAAAAATCTCAGAGCTAGGCATCAGACCGTGTCAGTAGAAATAGTTCAAAGTTCATGCACGCAGGTGGTTTAGAAATAATCAAACATCGCAGAATCCATAAGTATCTCTCATAATTATGCACATAAACCTAAAGCACATTTAAAACAGATGCATCAGTTTAGTGACTTTATTTTATTTTCCCTGAACAGTTTTGTCATTGGTCATTTGGGGTGAATGTGGAACAACAAAACAGACACATAAATTCAAAAGTCAAGTACATTTACTTTATCTGCTGATTCTTCTTTTTTGAAAAGAAATCAGGTGCATAAAGTCAAATGATAGCTGAGGCTGCAGTGCTTATAGCCGAGGGCTCAAGGAGTCTTTCAGGATAACACCATAGTCTGAAACTCTGTATGGAAAGAGGAATATCAGAATTTAAAATATAGTAACACAATTCAGACAAATAAACTGTTATAACAGGGTTATTCCAAAATAAAGCTTTTCTGTATAATTCTCACTTAAGTGTATGAGCATGTGCTAAAGAAAGATAGTTTTAGTCTGAACTCTTTTTGCAGTAATTTGCATGCTGCTTTTAGACTTTGTATTTTCCTAGTGCATGTGTATTGCCGTTACTCAGGATTGAAATAATAATTTGAGGTGACCCTGATCTTTGATCCTCTTATGCAATGCAGTGAGGTTTTTTTTCCACTAGAGTTTCCATGAGTTAAGACAGCTATTAAATCTTAACACATCTCTAAATAATGATCATAGAAATTACGTAACAGACAAGCAAAGGATATAAAGTGACATTTTTAACAAGGTAAAAATGCTAAACGCTGTTGCAAACAAATATCTTTTGAAATCTGAACACTGTATACAAAAATGATAGAACATGTGGATACGTAAAACACAATAAATGAGAAAAAACAGGGACAGTCTTATGAGAAAACATTACCATCTACTCCAATCCGGCCGTCGCTATCATCATCTGCAGCTGTAAGGAGGCTCTTAATCTCCTTTTCTGTCAGGGTTCGTGCCCCCGGGAAAAATCGCTGCAGAAAGAACCTGATGCACACAAATCCATTGATGAGAAGATTGCAGTGCTGCACTGAACTGCGACTATCCAACTTTAAGCAGCTATGCATTTTTAACTCTTTCTTTTCGGTTTAGAGCTTTCACATACAACTCATCAATCAAATATGATCTCTTTCACCTGTCCTGGCTAAAATGCAAGCTAAACCCTTCAAAGGACTGTTGTGAATGTCATCTCTGCAGCCCTGGGTTCTAGTTCTGTTCTAGTCATTACATAATGCAGATAAATCACAAGCAGCAGGGCCAGAAAAACATAATGACAGAGTCTCTGTGGATTACATTTGAAAAGGACTTAGTTTAAATGGAACTGGGGTATTATCAAGTAAGACACGGACCTCTATTGTAAAGCTTAAACATACGTTATTCTCTTTATGCACCGGATTTTTATGCATGTCTATTACGAGCATTTTATTTTTAGCATTAGAAAGTGCTTTCTCTGATCACACCAAACAATAAAGCAACACACTGAAGCCATAACAGCTTTAGGAACTGTGCCTTGAGTAACATGAAATCACAATAACAGTCTTTTTCTGGGTTTTAGAGCTTTGGCAAACATTGAAAACACATTACATCATGAATTCAGTACCAGCAAGAACTACATACTTGAGCTCAGCCTCCTCAATAAATCCACTGTTATCCTCATCTATGATGCCGAAGACATCCTTCACTTCTTGGGGACTTTTCTGGCTCAGGCCACAAAGTTGGAAGAACTTTTTATAACAAAAGGAGTCTGGAGCTGCAAAACGAGAATGATTGTCATTGTTGTCTCAACATGAAACAATAAAAATTTGTCTCCACATTATTATTTAGTAATATTACAATTTTAATGACATACCTTGGCAGTCTTTAACAGCATTTTCAATGGCTTCAGCCGAGAGGATGGAAGTAAGTGACATTTTCAAACTGTTAAAGAAAAAAAAGATTAGATTTTTTAAATCTTTATATTTGTTTATATTTTTTGTTACCTACTTTTTATTCATAGATCAATTATACTATTCTAAATATTATTTTAATTTAATTAATTTAAAAATTGAACATGACAAATGTTAAAAAAATGTTTAAAAAATCCTACAAAAAATAAAAATGAAAGAAACAATACGATAATCCTTTTTTATAAACATCATCACGCATTTGCTAAGATTAACACGGTTTATAGTTTACGTTCTGTCACTCCTCTGTTGCTGAAAATGAACATTTCAAACTTTAAACGAATTTAGTTAAAATCCAAAACACATGTTAGATAGTCGGGACCAACCGTTCTAAAGTTTAGCAAATGCTATTGATGGGAAGCGGAAAGCAGCATCTGACCTGTGAAGAATTGTCCTCGCGCTGATCCAGAGTAGAGGTAAGGCTGTGTGATAGCGCCTCTCATGCACTGACAACTTATATATATGTACATGCTAATGGGATGGACAATGAGAGATGCTTGGGTTACCTGTGCGTGTATCAAATTCGTGTTGCAAGGCTCGACTTGAATTTCTTGCCTAACTAATTATCCTTTACTATTTAAATGAGTCTCGGACCGAATGCGCACACACACGCGCGCGCGCGCGCGCAGGTACATGCACTTCTCAGTAATATTGTGCGAACTTGATTGAAACGAAAAACGTGCGCGTTTGTGTGTGCGTGTGGCTGTGTGTGTCATTCTGTTACAATGGTGCTGATGTGTAGATAGATAGATACATATGCTAGATTTCTTTTGGATATATATACATGTGAACAATGACAAACCTTGTCATTTTGTGAAAAAAACAAAAAACTGATAATTGAAAACTGGATATTTTTAATAATGAACAGCATTACACTTTTTACATTTTTACAATGTTATTTATTTAATAATGTGTGTGTGTCCATGTTTATGTGGTTTATGAGGACGCAAATTTGCATAATGACATGGGTATGACATAGGTATTACAATATGAAGCGGAATTATGAGGACATTACAGGTGTCCCTGTAATTCAAAAGGCTTAAAAAACATACCAAATTGTGTTTTTTTGAAAATCTAAAAATGAACATAGTTTCCAGGAAGGGGTAGGTTTAGTCCTACCTTTAGGTTAAGTTTAGCTTCAACCCTAATTAAACAAGCAGCTAATCAAGGTCTTACTAGACATGTTAGAAACTTCCATGCAGGTGTGTTGAGGCAAGTTGGAGCTAAACTCTGCAGGACACCGGCCCTCCAGGGCAGAGTTTGGACAGTCCTGTGTAGGGCAAAATACCACAGTTTGTACAGTATAAAAACAGATCACCTTTGATCTGTTTCACAAGATTTTGTTAACATCATCATGTATTTTGTGGCCCGTAGCAGTTAATTAATAACAATACTGTAAGATACAGTATTTGATGCTAATGTACAAATTATGTTGTTTCAACATTTATACACACTTGCTCAGATTCTTATATGCTTTAGATAACTCAAGGTTCATTTTGCAACTTTTATATAGCTTTACATTTAATGAGATTCACTTTGTTTTAGTTTTAAATAAGTAGTCAGGAGTCCAATCCATTAAAAAAGACACTGAGACTAATCATCTACTCACGCAACTTGACACTTTTCTCTTACTTTGCCACTAATCTGACCGATATATACGACAGAGTAATGATTGAGCTTTCTGCATTTTGCAGAGAGTTTTCTGCATCGTTTGCTGTTCAGGAAAACCAGTCAGAATCCAAAGTAAACAGTATATGTACTGCAAAAATAATTGAAAACTTGTAAAAATGTTGTTGTTTTTTTATGTGAGAACTAAATGGTAAAAACGATTACTAATGCATTTCTAAAAAACATTAAAAAGGGTCAAATGGATCATATAATAAAAGGTGCATTGAAGATTTTATTTTATTTAGTGTTTTTTTTTTTTAATAACTCAGCAGTCATGTAGTAATCTACTGGAAACTGACGAAGAAATGGCACTGCAGAGTGCCTTTGGCCTGTCATGGAAAGGGAAAGACAAGACATTGGAGACATCTAACCAACAAACCAATACACTCTAATGTCACTGAACTGACTGGTAGTGTTACTGTATAGTGATCTATCCATTTACAATCTCTAATTTGTTAGTACAGTACAGTCAACATGTCTTCTGCTGTCGTTTGCTGAGTCTGCAATTGACAATAATGAAAGCAAATTAAAAATGAAAAAATCTTAAATAAACAGCACTCTCTCAGATAAATAATACTTTCTCGTTTTAATCAATATAATGCATGCAAAAAACAAAACGAGTTTATTTAGTTTAGAGGCTGGTGCCAAATAAATTGTGGCGCAAGACACCACCTAGTGGCGGCTACGTTGTACTTCAAGATACCTAATGACAGCATTTTTGGTTCACACTGAGTGCTTTCTAATTTATACAAACGTTAATGTATAATAATATATTACAACTTAATATAAAAGCAGTATGTAAATAACTGATTATTGCAACATCTGTGCTTTATGTTTGCTTTATTTGCAGTGTTTATAGATCATTTTCCTTTTTGTCCATTGCTAGCCTACTCATTGTTTCATTGAAATTTGCACTTAATGTTCTTTTACTTTATTTGCTTGTTTCAGTTTATCTCTGTGTTTTCTTTACTTCATTGTTATTTGTGAGTTCTTTTGGTAAATAAACATTAGTCCCTTCACCTCATCAGTATCACTTGTGCACCTGATAATAAAAAACAAAGATTTGTGTGATATATCTGAAGAGTAACACTAGATGTCAGTGTAGTTTTCAATGGCAATTAAGAAGACCTGTTCTTTTTCACCCCCCAACACTACATTTAACCATATATTATAAAATGTGCCATTAGATCTACATGTCCTTGATTATGTGACATTGTATGGTCTTCTTCCAGAGACATTTTCATGATCCTTTACCATCATTTATTTTATGGTATTGTTACTTTCTATAGAGTATTATTTACTAAGCCATATATAAATATGTCTGATCCCTACAAAGCCAAGTTAATGTGCCCCTCTTAGAGTAAAAAATAGCTAAGCTATAACGCCAGTGTAATGCTTGCAGTAAGAGGAAAGAGACTCAAAAATGAAAAATAGTATTTATTTTCTCATTGTCCTTTCCCAAAAACAGCATCAAAGATTTTACAGAAACCAACATGTATATCTACAGCGCAAAAGACCTTGTGACGTTGACAGTCATTGTGGACAGGGTGCAGCATAAGAGTGGACAGTTAGAATTGTGTATAAAAATCAGCCACCCCGATAAAAAAGTGGAGATCTCAGGCTTCAATACCGATTGTCAGCAAAAGTTGTTGGTCAGGTGACATTTATGCTTTGACCAAGGCAGCAAACTCTGTAAAATGAAGGAGAAACAATTCATAAGAAGACATTGTGGAGCAACTGGTTATTATATGCAAAATATTTCTATTGTATCAGTCAATAAATGTAGTTGGTAGGCCTATATTCATGCAAATTCCTCACCATCAACTCCAATCTTGCCATCACCATCAGAGTCTCCAGCTTTCAGGAAGGCCTTTGTCTCTGCATCAGTGAGTGCCCTGGCGCCAGCAGAGAAGTTCTGCAGGAACAGTCTGCAGAGCACAACAACCAATTAGTTTTGTTCGAGGTAGTTCATTTCAAATCTTAAAAATAGTTTATTTTAATATGAAAATGTGTTTTAAGATCAGACGTACTTAAGCTCATCCTCCTCAATGAAGCCGCTCTTGTCCTGGTCAATGACAGCAAAGGCCTTCTTGATGTCATCAGGAGTCTTGGCAGACAGACCAACCTTGGCGAAGAAGGTCTTGTAGCTGAAGGAGTCAGCAGCTGGAAGGTAATTTCACGATAATGGAGATGAAAAGCAAGAAGAACTTAAGGGTCATGGACTCAAGGGTCAAAAACATGGTTGCTTATCCACAGTTTCAAGCTCCATACTGTAACGAATGATGTTTACAGTGAGGCTGAGATCCTAAAATGAAAATTCTGTCACCATTTACTCACCCTCGTGTTGTTCTAAATCCACGTGACTTTCTTTCCTCCGCGGAGCACAGAAGGAGATGTTAGGCAGAATGACAGTCTCAGTCACCATTTACTTTCATTGCATCGTAGTCCATACATGAAAGTGAATAGTGACTGAGGCTGTCAGTCCCTAAAGCATTCTGCCTTTTGTGTTCCACGGAAAGAAGAAAGTCATGCGGGTTTGGAACGACATGAAATTGTTGTTCTCAGTTTAGCTTGTAGGGCAACGGAGAGTCCAGAAACATGCAGGTTACCTTGGCAGGCCTGCAGGGCTGCAGTGATGTCAGCCTCAGTCAGAATACCAGCGAATGCCATGATTAGCCTAAAAAATGACAAAGGGTTTAATTTGACTTGTATATATATATATATACACACATTTTAAATTAATTAAAAAAAAAACTCTCATAATACTCCATCAATGTAACACATCATCAGAAATTCTGTGCTTCCATATGATTGGTAAAATGCACATATTAATTGCATGTGTCTTTAACAACACAGAGTGTTATGATAAATCCCACCCTGTCTCGGCGTAATCAAAGCGCCTAACAAAGAGCGATATCCCATAACACGTCCAAACTCCAAGACACAAAATATTCCCTCGTATTCCCAGGTGGCCGAGATTTAATAGATCAACACATCCTCTCTGGATCAAGTCATATTGCCATTGTTGTTTGTCGGTTTTCTTTCTTCTTGCGAGATTTTGTGAGCTCTTGTAGTTTCATCTGTGAAGACACTCACCTCTGGTTGTCCTTAGGGTTTGGGTTTGGATTCGCAGGGATGAAACTGGCTACTGCAGTGAGCACCAACTCTGTGGCTTCCACCTTATATACCACTACTCAACCGAAATATAAGGCATAATGTAATGGACACCGCATGACGGGCAGTTGGTTGAAAAACTTGTCCAGTAGTCAGGCTGTTCTATTTTTATGCACTTAAATGAAGATGCATAAAAGGTACGTATGTATAAGTCCTTAATATCGCGTCGGCTAATAATATACGATGCTGATATGGATGAAAGCTTTTTGTAGTAGCTAGGCTATGTATCTGAAGATGAGCGGGAAGAGTTAAGGGCATTTTGTCAGAGAGAAACTGAGTTCGCTCTGCAGTTGTGTAACTGGAGCAAATATTGTCACGCTTTGAAGCTTCAAGAGGAAGCGCGTGCAGACACAAATGAATCCATAATACGTTTTTTCAGTCGTTGCTTGTTTTCTTTGGAAATATAAGGTAAATGCAAACTTGCAACGCGTGTTTTTGTGACATGAACATATAGGCTAGTCAAGGATTTCAGCTGTTTCAGCTTCTTTAACTTCTACCATATGTATTTGAGCTTCCCTTGACCACTGTTTGCCAGCGTTTGATTTCAAATACATTCACTGAATTGACAGCTTTTGTGTGAAGTAGACCAGTGCTAAAATTGTATTCGCCTAAAATTGGACCTTGTTTTAAGAATTTTTTTTTATTGTTGATTATGTTTAATGAAAACATCGCTAAGACTAGACTTTTATTTATCAAATATTTATTTATTTTTTGTCTTTTCTAGCTAGCAATTCGTACATATTTTATGAGGTGGCTAAATTGTACAGATTCATACGATTTCTTCTAAATCCTACGTATTTTACGAGTTGCCAATTCGTATGAATTTGTACGAATGACCTAAACCTAACCCCGCCCCTTAACCTACCCGTCAAGGGGTTTTAGACAAATCGCACAAAATCGTACGAATTAGCACGAATTTGGCACCTCGTACGAATACCTACGACTTGATCATGATGCTGTGTTGCATAAACCTAGCATATTATGTTTAATAAACCTGATATATTATATTGTTGACTGTATGATGAGCTTTTTTGTTCATCTTTTGTAGCTAGGTCGCTTTCGATAAATGCATAAAATGTATTCAAATAAAAAAAATAAAACATGATTCTAAATAAAAATTCTCAAATATTAACCTGATACTTCGCTACTGATTTGCACAATAAAGCTACTCTCAGATCATATTATAAAAATCACCTGATTTCCAGAGACCGTCTCTGCATTTGATAAAAAAGTCTACTTCTTGTCATTATACATTACCATCACTCTGTTCTCCTATTTGATAATGTTCAGTGCTTTGCTACAATCTATATTGTTAAAAGCGCTATATAAATAAAAGTGACTTGACTTGACTATAGAAAGCTTGAAGTGTCTATTTTTAAATGCAGCAAGTCATGTTGAAAAAAAAATATTATTTGTTAACTCGCGCTTCCTATGGGGGTAAACTGAGCATATGAAGTCTGTGAAACGGATGAAGGTGGTGCAAAATTCAGGAAGGATGAGAAGGGGTGTTTTTCAGAACGAGGGCAAAGTTGCCGCAATCTACCTGGCGATCTGCAGGACTGGGGGAAAAAGGTGAAAGGAGTGAATAGAGATCTATATCAATACCTGAGACTGTGGGCTGTGGAGGAGAGGAGAAACGAGCGATGGTTCAGAGGCAAGAGTGTTAGCGGGGATAGGCAGAGTTTTAGCGGTAGCAAGGGAAAAAGGGGCGCTAGGGGGAGGGTTGGCAGAGAGAACAGCAGGTTGGAGGGAGCAAAGGGTAGGGAGAGGGGCAGAGGAGGTATGAGTCGCTGCGGGAGGGCCTGGGTTGCTTGGAGTCTGTAGGCAGAGATAAAGAACAGTTAATAGAGTCTGGGTTGCTTGGTTGGGGGTTAATTGTAGTGAGAGTGGGAGCAGCTGGCCAGGTGGCAAAATAGTCAGCTACTGCTTGTTGCAACTGAGTGGCAGAGACGGTTGCTTGAGCTGGTTGGTTGGGAGGCTGGTAGCTGAATGCTGTTGGTGGCTGACTGGTTGGTGGGCGGCGCTTCGCGGCTGACTGTTGCTGGCAGGAGGCGGGCAATGGCGTGGCAGCGTCTGGGTTGGTGGTGGAAGAGTTTGCATGGCGGCTGGATCAACGGAGGTTGGATGGCTGTCTTTTGGGTCTGTTTCCTGGGCAATGTGTTGGCTGGAGGAGTGGCTTTGCTTGAGAATGGGATACCGGCAGAATGGAGAGTTTGGCGAAGAGAAATGATCCAACGGCCTGTGGAAGAGCAGGCAGAAGAATAGGATGAGGCTGGAGATGTGGGTTGGTTTCTGGCTGGAGGCGGCATGGGGGATCGGGCGCACCTCGCTATAGAGCTGGGAGGCCTAGTGAGCTTTCGTCGCCGCGGTCTCTGGTTGAGTGAGAAGCAGGGCGGCGAGGAGTCTTGGAGGAGGAGCTCCTCGCGGAGGTAGTCTGAAGATTCAGAGCTAGATATTCTGGCAATGATGCAGATGAGCGATCCTGCATAAGAGTGAGATACAAATGAAAGGGAAACTGGTTTATTTATGGTAGGAAGGAAGATAGTGATTGGCGATTGCTAACGAGGTGATTGATTAGGTAAAGCAGAGTCGGCTGTGATTAATTCATGCTGCATTTCTTCTGAAACTATGTTATTATCAAAACATTCACCTGAGGTGCTTTACATAAACTGCTTGATTATAATGATTTAAAATAAGTTTAATAAATTATTTAAAAATAAGTTTAAGACAGTTAAAAACAGAAAACGTATAGGTAACTTGCGTAACCACTGTTCCCTGAGTAAAGGAAACGAATACTGCGTCTGCTAAGATGCATGAGGAAAACTCCTTTTTGAGAGCCTATTCTAAAACGAAGCTTTATTATTTACTCAAACTGCACGGTATTGGCCACTGTATAGGGGACTTATTTTTTTTTGTTCTGCGAACAGCTGGCCAATGCCGTCGACCACACCCCATGGCGTGACGTCTCTGCTCCAATGACGGCAGGTGGCGCCATGGTGGAGTGATGGGGCATGTCCCTAGCCTATTTAAGGCCCTGAACTGCTAGCCATCTTCAGGTTAGTTCGACTGAAGCGACGGCCTCTCATAGCACGGCCCCGAACGCAGTACTCGTTCCATGTCTCAGGGAACAGTGGTTACGCAAGTAACCT
>JAUCMT010000021.1:4680396-4715626 GCA_032357475.1 Enteromius thamalakanensis
ATTTGATAATGTTCAGTGCTTTGCTACAATCTATATTGTTAAAAGCGCTATATAAATAAAAGTGACTTGACTTGACTGGACCATCTCCAAGTCTCCCTTTATAAGTGACAGTATAGTGTATGTGGACAGCTATTCTTGGTTATAACAAAATAATTGTTATAATATTATTGTTATAGTAGCTTATTGTGAAAACATTTAGTAAAACATAATTTTTGAAAACATTTTTGGCATTCTTTAAGTTATGAAATCAAAACAACAAATCTTTTACAAATAGATAGATTTACGTGACTATATAGATTTATATAAAATAATAATGTAATAAGACTATCCTCTGCTTTCACAGACAAGGCTTAGGCCTAGTCCCAGACTAGAATGTAATTCTGAGCTGTTTCAACTGAAAAAAAGTTTGTTTTTCTCTCTTGATAAGCATCGGTAATAATTTTGTTGTTTTTTTTTCCTGAGGAATGTTAATAAAAATGACTTTAATGTCTTAATTGAACTATGGCCTATAGTCTATCCTAAGACCTGTTTGTAAACCATAATCATAATTTTTTGTAGTTATTAATGTAGTTATTATTATGTTTTTATTGGAAAGAGCTCGTAAACATTCAAGTATAACATCAGAGCATAACATTCCTTGGCTATGAGACATTTTATTTGCTTCAGTAGTAAAGCAATTACATAGAACTGTTGTTATACAGTAGTACACTCCAAATTCAGAGAGTAAGCTTCTCCTGCTTTGCTTTAGTCAGTTGTGTGTGATATGCCTTTGGGATCAGAGTATAAAGTGACATGCTCACTCAGTCACTGAGCGCTGTATGTGATGCCTGTAGCCTGCACAAGGCTCATTAGCTCACCTTCTGTTGATTGCAAGGGCTTTAATGTGAGCATGTGTGCAAATCCTCATAGGGAATCCCTGTGTTGGACAGGGGTCATTACACGTTTATATTTCAAATCTGTTCATATCTCTGTGGTTTTAACCTCTACATGTATATACTGTGAAATCTTAACACTGTCCATGTCTAGATATTCCTATTATTATAAGTAAAAGTTTTAACACTTGAAAGATTTCATTCAGAAATGTGACTCTGGAGCACAAAATCAATTATAAGTAGCACGTGTATATTTGCAGCATTAGCCAAAAATACATTGTATGGGCGAAAATTTACATTTTTTATCTTATGCCAAAAATCATTAGGATATTAAGTAAAGATTAGGTTCCATGAAGATATATAGTAAATTTACTACCGTAAATAGGCTATATAAAAATGTAATTTCTGATTGTTAATAGGCATTCCAATTAACTTCATTTGGGCAGCTTTAAAGGCCATTATTTTCTTAATGTTTAGAATTTTTACACCCCATAAATTCCAGTTGTATCTCAGCCAAATATTGTTCTATCATAACAGATCACAAATTAATGGAAAGCTAATTTATTCAGCTTAAATTAACCCTTTAGAAAAGTTGGCCCCTAATGACTTTGTTTTGTGGTCCAAATGTCAAAGTTAAGATTTTTGTACTCTCGTATGCAGAAAACAGAGGAAGATGCAAAGAATGTTTTAAATCGAATGTATTTTTATTTCCTTAAAGTGCAAAAGAGATTGTAAGTTTGCACACAGAAGGTTTTTTACAGAACAATACAATGCAATGAAACAACATTAATAATAAATAGCTTTTCAAGACATTGAACGTGCGTTCTTTGTAAGGAGGAGTTTGCAGGGCATTCATAAATAAATATAAAAAAGATGATATGTAAGCAGAGCTCTGGTTCCAAAGACAAGGGTCCATGAATGCTTAGGCCTTTACAAGCAAAGCAAACTCTGTTGAAAGACAGGGATAAAGAAAACAAGTCTTAATTTTAGAGGTATCTTCTATCCCAACATTTAATAATTTATATTCTGCTACATAAGATATTATTACAAAACTAAACAATTCTTGATGTTTTTCCACAAAGATTTATTGCTCTTTTTTTAGGTCTATTGCTTCTGCTAGTCAGTTTTCTGACCTGCTTTAAATATTAAAATAAATATAGCTACAAAATAAAGAGCTATAAAAAATGATAAATCAAGTAATATTAGGACTTATTAATCAAATATCAAAAAATGCTCCATAACAAATAGTTTTTAAGAATTCATACTTTAGCTTATTATGCTTTGTAGTGCTATAAAGTCAGAAATATTATAAATATGAGATTAAGTACCATCAACTCCGATTTTGCCATCACCATCGCTGTCACCAGCTGAGAGGAAGGCCTTGGTCTCAGCATCAGTCAGTGCCCTGGCACCAGCGGAGAAGTTCTGCAGGAACAGTCTGGAAACATTGAGGAGAATGGAAAAGAATATTAAGAAAACTGCCTATATAATATAATGCAATATAATTGTTTTCATTGCTTTTGCTTTCATACTTCAGCTCATCCTCCTCAATGAAGCCACTCTTGTCCTGGTCAATGACAAAGAAGGCCTTCTTGATGTCATCGGGAGTCTTTGCACTCAGACCAACCTTGGCAAAGAAGGTCTTGTAGTTGAAGGAGTCAGCAGCTAGAATGACATAAAATAGAATCTGTATTAAACATCAGCAAATTAAATAATAGTCTATCATTTTTCTGTGGCAAGCTTGGTCTTACCAGCGCATTCCTTAAGGGCTGCAGCCACATCCTCGTCCTTGAGAATTCCAGCAAATGCCATTTTGATTTATCTGGAAATTAGACGGAAACAAGATGATGATGCATTAAGTTCCTGACCACCAAATTTGGGCTAAATTACATTGTAGCATTTAACATGATTTCCAATCATTCTCAAACAATTCACCCATTACTTCTTTCTACAGTCGAAATATGATATCTATGAGCTCACATGAGATTGCTAAATAAAAAAAAAACCACACCAAAAAAAGTAATTAAAAAAGTTGACAACCACTGAAAGCTCATCCAAAAAGTAGAAAGTAGAGAAAGTATGGTCCTTGGTTTGGTTAACTGAAGAGATGTACTTTCGCATTTTTAGTCCTGCTGCAAGTCCATTCACATCCTTATTTTATTCCTCCATTTCTCGTTAATTATATTCCATGGTGATCAGAGAAATTCATCAACCCCTGGTGTATGATCCTCAAGGTGTTTCTGGTCAACTCACCTTTGCGCTGCGCTGGCAACTGTTCCACTGATGTGTGATGACTGCTCAAGCACCCAAGGGCCTGGCTTTTATACTTTTGTCTCTGGGGTTGTAACGGACACCGCTTGCGTTGGCTGGGTAATGTTTCAAACAAAAATGTGTCTACTAGTCATATAGCTCTATTTTTATCCTTTCGAAAAGGGGATGCTTTCAGTCCTTATGGGAAACATAGGTGGGACATCCTAGTGCACACTCTGCATATTGTAGCATGTGCAAGTGTTTGCTTGAAAATGTGTGCAATGCATTTCTAAAAAGTAATAGTCATCTTATATTTGCCTTTGCACTGTGATCAAAATCAATCAATTTATAGGGAATCTCTTTAGAGAGAGTTACACAAGCTCCTGCGGGACAAACAAAAAATTATTCTTTTTTTTTTTGTATATGAAGTTTAGTACAGCAAATCCAGTAGGATTTTATAATATCATGATTTTGTTATCCCATGAGGATTCTTTCATTATTCATTGCAAATATAATTCAATTAAATTTGTCACTAGGTAAATGTGTAAGAATATTGTTTATGTATTTTTTATGTATCTTGGGATGTAAGAGGAGGGGGGTGTCGACCCATTTACAGTCTGTGTGCCATATTTATTCTATACATGCAGTAAGATGATGCTTAGCAGATTCTGGGACAGCTGGTGACTCAAGCAAGAGCGAATGTTTCTGAGTTTCAGATTACTGGTAAATATGATAAAACACTTAAGCTTTTATCTGTAAAGGAGGCTATTTCACTAAGTGCCTTAATAAACAGTCCTATGTGTATTAAACACTGTGATGACCAGTAAACCAAATATCCAAAAGTATGCAAAACAATACAAATGTTCTATTTCAGTAATGTAAGCAATGTTTTAGATATACACAATGTAGATGCAAAAATCTTGTTGAAAACATTTTATTTCGTGTTCCATTCTCTTGTAGAATTTCAGCAACATTTCAGTAAAAACACAGAAGTAAAAGCACGATCCTGAACAATTCATCCCCAGTGGCAAGTCATTTTCCTTTGCCATATTTGTCAGTCACAGCTGGTCTCAGGAAGCATTAACAAGGGATGAAAATTCTACAGGAAATGAGGAGATGTAGGTAAATCTCTTGCATTTATACATCACTTATCTTATTATAAAATATCCAAGCATTTTAGAGACCGACCTTCCCAGCCGATCTTCCCATCTCCATCAATGTCTCCAGCCACGAGGAAGGCCTTGGTTTCAGCTGGTGTTAGTACACGAGCCCCTTTAGAGAAGTTCTGCAGAAACAACCTAGAAAATGAGTCACAAAATAACAAGTGAACATAAGAGATTATTTGGTTGACACATTTTGTGCAATCATGGAATAGAAAGGCTGCATTTATTTATTACATTAAACATCAGTTGTATGATATTTCCTCATTTTTACAGTTTTCTATAGCAATGCTATACTGTATATCAGAGTGATTCTCAGTTAACTAAAACCAGCATTCTCTGTGGCTGTTTTTTTTATTTTGCACACAGCTACTGGCATTTTGTATATCAATTATCAATTGCATTAAAAATCAAGTCAGAGAACAACAGTATTTACAGTGTTACCGTCTTGTTATTTATTGTACACTGTAATGCACCTTCCCATCTTTTAAGATAAGAACTGATATAATATATCCATATAAAATATGTATTGGTTGTGCCTGCGTTTTTCAGTCACTCTATTACATAAAAAAACATTACTGGGCAAATTACTCAACTGTAGTTCATCCTGTTCAATGAACCCACTCTTATCCTGGTCCAAGATTTTAAAAACCTTCTCTATCTCAGGAGGAGACTTCTTTGACAAGCCTGCTGCTGCGAAAAATGTCTTTGGGCTGAAAGAATCCTTCACTGCAAAAAACAACAACACCCACAATGGATAATCTGTCAAAATATTAAAAGAAAAAAACGCAACATTCATTGGATCGTCATTCCTACTTTACCTTTACATGCATTTATGGCGGTTGAAATATCAGAAGCAGCCAAAACATCTGTTATAGCCATTTTTCAATGGATCTGGGGAAAATCCGAGGCCTTAGTATCTTCGCTGATTTTAACAGCAAAACCTGCGGTCTGACCATCACTACATGATGTCAAAAACCAGTGTTTGTATGTCAGCTGCAGCTGTGTCCTTTGCACCACCTGACCTGTCCTGGACACAGAAGTACATCCCATTGTAATTGTACTCGAGTAAAGCACATCACCAACTATTGGCTGAAACGAACAAACACAAACTTATGGTTTATAATAAATGTGATGTCTTGCTAAATGTCAGCAGGTTATATTTAGGTTCTGCTATTTCATTCACTTAAAGTGAGTATCTTTTTAAACATCCTGTTATTGCTTCGCTGTCGATGTTGGACGTGTGCCTACACAATATGATTTAAAAGCAGAATAGCTGTGAAATAGATTCTGTACAGAATTTTGCTCTGAACAAATATGTCTATTCTCCTCACAGATCAAAGGCCGAAGGCTCGATCACAGTGTTGAAGCACAATGAGATAAGTCCACCTGTTTTTGTGTTTACCAATAGCTTTGTCTTTGCGCACGTGCTGATCTACAGCAGGAGGACTGTGTGCGGCTGTGACGTCAGCTTCACTTCCTCCGCAGCCTCTTTTCCTGAGGATGGACGTCTGCCTGCCTGTGTTGCTGCCAACCAGGGGCCAAAGCAGTGACAAAAACATCCTTCCAGCCCACTACCTGCCCCTGTGGCCTTGTCCCGCTTCATGCTACCTCTTGTTTGCAGGAAGGCCATGTTTCCTGAGTGACAGGGATTTGTGGGGATGGGGGCTGGACTTTTTTTTTATATTCTCAATAACAATGTTTGCTTTCTCTTTGTTTATATGTTACATCAGGTGCATTGAAGAGCGTCTGGAGTTTTGTGATATTACAAATGGTTACAAACGGACAGAGAAAAGATTTGACCTGGTGAGTCGATGCGATTTAGAATGTATCATTGTTTGGTATGTTAACAAATAGTTGAAAAAGTATCTTGCTTTTTTTAACTTGTTTTCTGAACAGCATTAATGACTATGTAAATGTGTATCTCATAACAAGTGCATGGTTTTTGCTGCTTTTGGACCAAAATAGTGTGTGGAAACCATAACGTAATGGGGCTTGTTTATTGCTGGTAAGTGTTTATTCCCTCTTTTATTGAACATTTAGAGAAAAAGTGCTAAATTGTACATTTATGGGTACAACAGCACTTTGCATACCCTTAAAATGTGCTTTTTAGGTATCTTTGTAATTTGTAACATTAAAATACTATAAACCTTTTTTGTGTTAATAAGTTATTGTAACTAAAAGTAAAGATTTTGCACTTGTTGTGTATGCTTTTGGGAAATGCTACTGAAAAAAATTAAACGTCCTACAGTGTGATTTAAAACACAATTTCCTTTTTAGAATTATTTTGAATGCATTTTGACACACAGATATATTTGTCATATAAAGGATCATTTGAAAATGAAGATCCTTTATGGTTCCATTATTAACGACTGCCTTTCAAAATGAAAATGAGATATTGCTCAAAATAAGATATCTAGAAAAGAAGTTTATTTTTTTTATTTATTTAGCTTAACAAAATGAAACTCAGTCTGGTCAAAATTTTGTTCCCCATTCACTTTAATGATATGCACAAAAACAGTATAAATATTGTTCAAAATATCCTCTCTTTTATTTAATAAGTCCTACTGGTTCGGAAAAAAAGTTAATTAGTAAGGTGGTAAATGTTTATTTTTTATTTCACAGTAATGATGTATCCTTTCAATTTTACGCATAAATTACCCATGCATTTGTTTTATTCCTGCGGTTATTTACAATAGTACTTGTTAAATTTGTCAGGGGGTAGTTAAAAGAAATGATTAATAAGCTAATAAGTGAGCAATCTGTTGCAATTACTGTATTTAAATCATTACATGTCTGGAACACGCCCTGTTTTATTTTGAGAAGCTCTTTTCCACGCCAAGGTTCTCAGTAACAGACTGAGATTTCTCACTAAGCCTCTCTTGATTGATTTACAGCTTGTTTGATGTATCTTCAATTGCTCTTGATCCGCCAATGGCATTGTCCTCAGAGCATTAGACATACACAAAGAGTGACTCTGCGGATGGGAATACCTTTCTAATGCTGTCCCTAATTAAAGCGGATTGTGTCTTTCATAAACCAGGACACAGATTGCGCTGTTCACCGTCTCTCGGGTTTAGTTGCATCTTTATCTATTTCCAGCTGACCAGCTGTGATGGATGCATGCCGATGGGACTCTCAGATTTAGCCAAGACTGCCGCCTCAGTTTCAGTTCCCGCCCCTCCTCTTCCCTAGCATCAATCACTCAACACCAAGTGTGTGTGTGTGTGTGTGTGTGTAGGTTGGAATGTTTGTGTGTGCATGTATGGACACCCTGAGGTGACCTCGGCCCAGATCACATCATTAGCCGTAAATCTGAAGGCACCCACAAAACAAACACATTTAGAGCACATTTGGGCATTCTTCCTCGCCGTCTAATTTACACGCAGATCAAATGAGGTCTTATGCAACACCTGTCTCTCCTATCCCACGATTCCCCCTTCACGTGAGTAATGCAGCTACGGATTGCTCCACTTCCATGCCTGTGAAATACACCAAGGCGCTAATTGAGCAGCCTATCTTGCCAGGCTGCGAATTCCCCTTGTGCTGATCGTTGATATGCCCCTCAGGGGCCTGTAAAAGTGGCAAGAGGCCAGTGAAAGTCCTGGACCTGCACAATGAGATCACCAAGACTTGGATCAGTTGTGCAACTGCACTCATGTATCATGCCACAGAGTTGGACACTTCACACTGTGTACCTCATGTACTCTTCATCCAACAAAGCCTGTGAGCAGTTGGTTTCGGGCCGCTGAAAATTAGAAAAGCCCCCCCATAGACAGCAAGTCTAAATAACAAATGTATTCAAATGTAATCCGCGTCACACTGGAGCCATTTTGGATGCGTATGCAGCACCACGCAGATAAGCTGTTTACATTGTTTATGCTTTGATTTGAATGTACACAATGTCTCCGCGTGCATACGTTGCATATGTTGTTTACGTATGTGATACTCCCCAAAATGCACTAGGGTGACACGGAGAAGGCGAATTATTGATTAAACAACCGTTTTTGTTTTCTTTGTGCATAAAGGGTTTTCTCTTAGCTTAAAAAAAATAGGATTGAACCCCTGAAGTGATATGAATTATTTTAACAATGTCCTTACTACGTTTCTGGACACTGATCATGATAGGATCCCAGCTGACTATGGAAAAATCAGAAATATCTTTATTTCTGTACCGAAGATGAACTAAGGTCTTGCATGTTTGGAATGACATGAGGGTGAGTAATTAATGACAGAATTTTCGGGTGAACTATTCCTTTAAGCTTTGTGTATGGTCAGTGGTCCCAAGTATCTATTGGATTGAAATGCAGTCGTACATGCAGCAGGAGCAGAGCATGCCAGTTGCATTATGACTCAGTGACTGTCCCTCTGCTTGTACAGTACCTTTGGGGTTTCCCTGAGCTGCCACAGGCCTGGCTCTAGTTTTATGAGTATGACAGTGTCTCTTGGATGGACTTCACACTTAGCAGAATGGCAGCATACATCCATGACATTGGATACAAATGTGGGATCTCATTTTTATAGCATTTCATCCCCATAAATGTTTTTTCCTTTCTCTATTTCGAGATTACATGCATGTTCTCAGCCTGGTACAGATCTCATCTGGCAGTTTTAGTGCTCTGGTAAGTGAGATATCTGCCAGACTCAAAACAGGTGACATTTGTTCTTCGCATAAACTCTATCCTGTAAAAAGGGAGAAATAAACCAGTAAAAAAAAAAAAACTAGTAAAACATACTAGTATTAGAGATTATATAGAGCAAAGTTTGCAGATTTGTGATGCAACACTTTAGACTCAACATCAAAGATTTATAAAAGTTATGAATCTTTAATTAAAACAAAATTTATCTTATTTTAGGTCCTTCTTTCTTTAATTATTGTCATATAATCACACTAATCTGATTAGTATTATATCATGTACTAATATGATTTAACATGCTTAATGAAAGTTATTAATGAAACTCACAAGACGATTTTAAGGATTTCTGGGTGTCTTCCAAAATAATTGGCGTTCTATATCTTTAGCAGATGTTTTGTGTAATTACATTTCTTGGGCATGTATAATTTCTTTTGCATAAGAGCAGCTCAGCATATGTACACATAGAAGAAGCCTTTCCAAATAAACCGATTTGTGGAATATCCTATATAAAAAAAAATTCTCAGTATGTCCTTTCACCCACAGGAGCTGTAAACTTGATCCATGACTGTAGAGCAAACGCAGGCAGACCGCCGAGACTGACAGAGCTTTTTTTATTTTTAAATTATAGTGACACAGCATAGAGAAATCTCCTGAACATCCCTGCCCATATATGGTTACTATACAGGATTAGATTAAGAATATAAAGAGACAACTGAGAATAGAGTGTGTTACATTTGCATACGTTCCCTGTAGAAATGAATATAGCCATAGATCTGTTCGCTAATCTAACTTTTTAGTTAAATATGGATATTAAAATCATATTATTAAACCTCTTCACTCATGTGAAAAGCTTTGGTCATCTCTAATATAATATCTCAGGCCATTTAATTCTCAAAATCACACCGGATCCATGCGCAAAGGGTAATAATCTAAAATAGTTTGTTCTCTCAATCCATGTCAAATTTTAATGGGCCACACGTGAAGACACTTTACCTCAGGATCCACCAGAGGGACCCTTGCTGCAAAATGTTTACAGCTTTGAGGTATATATATTTAATCTATTTTATTTAAATGGCAAACAACCAACTTTCAAACTAGAATTTTTGGAAAGGATTTGGAAAAATATTGTGGATTTTGTAGCTTGTTTTGTAGTCATGTCACAGCAAGAGGACTGTAAATAGTTAAGAGTGGAGTTAGCCCTAACTGGCCTTCTTGTTGCGTCTCTGGCTTACAGCCAACTTCCTACCACTCTAATTTAGACTGTTCAGTAGTTCACACCAAGTACCAAATCAACTCATCCTTAGATCAGGGTCACTACTGTTAACTAATACTAAAACTATAAAAAAGAATTACTTTAAAATAGAAAAAATAAATAAAAGAACAACTTCTAAACTTTTCTCATTTTTGTTTAGTTACTATAAACTATAATAAAAAAGAACTATTTAAATAATAATAATAATATAATAACAGCAACACAATGCAATTACTTAAATTTTTTAAGTTAAATCAGAAAATCTAACTAACAAAAATTACGATATTATATTGATTTTAATAAAACAATTTGCATTAAACAGTCTTTGTTGCCAAAGATTCACTGGAGATTTATTCATGGTGTTTGCATAAACATTATTTACTGTAAAACGATAGACATTGAATAGCATAATAAACATGTATACAAAAATTTACAATCAAATATTTTTATTTGAAGCAAAATGTAAACAAAATAAAAATAAAAATCACTTGTAACATTTATTATTAAATAAAGTTTACATGCTGAGCTGAAACCATAAATTATTATGGTGATATAAATTCAAATGGCTTATGGTTTGAAAATGAATTGACAGGTTCCTGGGCTGATTTATAAACATAAATTAATGATGCAATGTACGCCACCATATTAATTTAAGCAGAAGGTGGTAATATATTTGTGTTTACAAATCCATCTTGAATTACTCACACTATTCAGGCCGTCTGTACACCAGAGCTGCTGTACGAGGCACTTCCCAACCTTTCCAAAAAAGGTTACGACAGCCAAGGCTGACGTTTCATTTTTGTCCCCTACCCAGAATGCAGTGGGGCACCAGACGAATGCAGTTGCTGTTGTAGTGGGGCATGTAACTCTCCTCGCCACTGGCTCTGATTTGCATGCTCAGAATAAGCCCAAAGGCATCCAATTACACAGCTCTCATGGATTGTTTGGTGTCACTTATCATCTGTTTGAGGGATATGATGATTCTGCTCTTCATGTGTAAAAGGATAGCGTGAGGTTCTGGGCCCCTTTTTTGTGAAGTGTTACCACTCAATTGGTGGGAAGATCAACACAAACCCACTTAAAATAGTGAAACTCCTCCCTTTTTGGTAGCATGCTAGGCTTCGGGACCCCTAGAAGGTCTGTTGCCATAGTTCGGGTGAGCACATTCCCCTCGGTGATTTATGAAAAATGAAGGCTAAGACAGAGAAGTGCTATTTACTGAAAGTGAAACATAACCCCAGAGGATCTATCGGAGAACTTTTGACTAAAGGTTTCTTGTGTCTGATCGTTTCACTAATATCAGAAAAAGCTGTATTGACATTTCATCGCATGTAAAAATGAAGAGCACCTGGGCATGACATACTGTAAGGATTTGGTTAAGCACTAATACCTCTGCTCCAGTTTCTCTGTCTCAGTGCTTTTAGCTGCTTGTTTTAATGGCTGTTAGGTTTTCGGTTTCAGAAGCTTGGAGCAAAACCCAGACAAGTGTATGAAATTCCTGAAGAAGAAACCCGAAGCTCCCTGTACTTTCTTGTCAGGCGTCTGATTGAACTACCAGCTGCATGTTCGCTCCTCCCCACGCTGATGGGTATGTGTATATGCATGCATCTGTTGCCAGCTGGGAACAATATCCTGATGCTGAATGAGTGTGTTGTGTAAAACTCCAGCATCAGTGATTTTGTTGCCAGAGGAGCACCTTTGGACATCCTGTGCGTGTGTCCTCAAGCTTCCCTCGTCCTGATTCACAGTCAGAAAGCGGTGCAACAAATCCCTCAGTACTGGTGGTATTAGGCTAAACTTATGTTTTATATCTGTGTTATCTAAATGCTCCAATTTTATAAATGCACAACAATGAACAAGTGGCTATTGTGTTCTTGCAAAAATTAAAAACAGCTTAACACTATTTATTAACTGATATAACTGCAGAATATACATATGTTTTATATTTATTTAAATATAAAAAAACAGCAGCTGTGCAATAAATGGTCATTTGGAGACTCCATTAGCATTATTAAAAAGGTGTTATGTTCACGATTGGCCACAGTGTGGCTACTAAGTTCAATTTGAGGTTGTCTTTCTGGAAAGTCTCCAGCAGAGGGCGCTCAGATTTTACCTTGTTTAACCCCCAGGGCCTTGTTTGTTTGAGTAAAATGCGTGAAAAGAGCATGAAGTATTTATTACAGGACCAAAAAACTACTACAGTGAGTATAATTATTAGTCAAGTCGATATTCTGATCATACATTTTTCCAAGAGTGTTTTACCAGTTCCAAACCACATCTAACGTTAGGCCTAAGTAATCGCTAATTGGTAAAAGTGTAACGTTAGAGGTGTAAGAAAAGAAGGATGCAGTTAATAGGTTGATAATAAAATCTGCATATTAAGGGTTTAATTGTGAAGCCACACTTTGTGTAAAGTTTAGCAGTTTGTTTGATGACATTTTTCGTAGGCCATCCTGGCAGTAAGTAAGCATCACTCTGGTTTCCTTGACAAAAATCAAAACAAACGTTTTTCCAATAATCACAAGGGGGTATTGTTGATGTATTTTATGTTATAAATATCTCGAGTGTTGACCACATACTTTCCAAAACGTTTTGCTTTAGGGACAGTGAAACATTTACAGGACAGGTAGCAATTTTCTAATTCGATTTCATGTGTAACTAACAAAAGAATGTAAATAATTACAGCCGTATTTTTCTATTGCGACCCGTTAGTAGCCTGACTCAATAAAATATGATTATATTACATATAGTTACAAAAGCAAAGTGCCTACAAGATGATAAAAGATGCTACTGAAGTGATTTATATCGCACACAATACAAAGTTGTTTTTATCGAGCTAGTGAAGCTAGGTGGTATACGTCTTAACTAAATTGAATTTCTTAGTTAATTAAGGGGTTTATTTGTTAAGTAGTTGTTTCAACAAAGTTTACAAGTAAGTGGGTGATTGCTGGTGTGTGTGTTTGTGTTTATTTACAGGGTGTGGAAAGGGCTGGGTGGAGGCTGGTAGAAGACTTGCACCTGTTGAACACAGAGGTGTTGAGCTAGCAGGTAAAGAAGCCGGGATTAGTTCTCTCCCTCAACTAAGACATTTCCTCTATGCATACAGATGGTGAGTGTCTGTGTGTGTGTGTGTTTCTTGACTGACTTCGTCACAGTACCTATTGAGTCAGCTCTCTGAGTCATCCGTTTCAAGGTTGCCTAGTGACAGCGGCAGGGAAATGTTTCCTATTGCGCATTCGCTGATGCTTGGTACCAATATTTATTCAAGCACTGCAGTAAGAGGGCCAGAGAAAATAATTGATGCATTTCACATGATTGCATGGATGTTCAGCTGGCCATAAAAAATGTTTTCCTGCAGATTCTAAACTCTTGTTTTTCATGCGAATCAACTTCCTAACAAAACTGGTACATGGTGGGATTCGGTTACTCGGCATCAGTGCTTCTGAAGCTTTCATGTAAACTTTCATGGACACCAATAATAAACTTCTTTTGAGTCGTATTAAGCTGGAATTCATTCAGCATTTTTATTAATAGTATTAAAATGACATTTTTTACACTATTATACTCTACACTTTATTCATAATGATACATGTTCTTTTAAACATGTAGCTTTTCACCTCACAAAATGTTCATTTGTGGATTACTGTGATGCTTTTATCAGCTTTTTAGAGTGTCGTTCTGACGGCACCCATTAACTGCAGAGGATCGATTGGTGAACAAGTGATGTAATGGTATATTTCTAAATGTGTTCAGAAGAAGAAACAAACTGAACCAACAGTTTAAAGATAAAATGCTGTAATGATGAATGTTGTTTCACACGTGTCACCTCACAGAGTGGATTACTGGGATGTTTTCATCAGCTGTTTAGACTTTTATTCTGATGGAACCCATTCATTACAGAATAGTGATGTGATGCTAAATTTCTAAATGTGTTCAGATGGAGAAACAAACTCATTTACATCTTGGGCAGCCTGAAGGTGAGCAAATGTTCAAGCAAAATATAACTTTCCTTTATGGTTGGGATTATTTGAGTAAGCATTGTTTTCTCTCTGTCGTGCATTCGGGCATCATTTAGTATTTTAGATTTTAGTATCTAAAATAAAGCACACATTCATTTGCCCTCATTGGTCTTTTCTAAAGGACATGATGCTCCTCCTACACGCTGTACACTGCTCATATGAAAGATGTCATTGCAAGTGAAAATGAATATAACCACATGCACCTCAGATATACATTTCAATGCTGATTTTTAAGTTAAATACAAAGTTGAAACCAGCCCACGTATACAGGAAAGCCAAAAAAAAAAAACTTTAGGAAAATTATCTAAAGCCAGTTCCAATAGTGTGTTGAATGACAGCTCCTGTAGTGGTTTTTCAGGTTTCCTGTGAAAAGAAGTGTCATACCAAAAGATCTAGTGTTGCTAGATAAATATTTACTGCTACCAAGTAATGCACAGAGAGTAGTGTGTGACAATATTTCCTGTTATGACACCTTCCACTTTAAGAAGAAAACAAATAAGCCTAACTCTAAAAAGCAGGTGGAGACACCTACTGAACATATTCATGGATTCTGAAGCTCTGAAGCATCTCCTTACAGCTGCAGGATTAGTTAGTGTTGGCCTGCTTTTTTTCCTCAAGAGCAAAAAAAAAAAAAAGACCATTTTACCAGTTTTCAGTTCAATGGAAAGGTACTATTACTTTCTAACTTTATAATTACTAGTAATTATCAGTGGTTATGTTTTTTATTTTTTGCCTGCAAAATATCTTAAACAGAAATATGAGATGGGCTTACATTTAAATAAATGAATTCAAATAATAAAAAAATAATTATAAATTTATTATTTTGCATTAATATTAGAAAAAAATATTTGATTTTATTCTTTTTTTATATTATACAACTTTTCTGATAAATCATTTACACAAATATTAAATTATGAAAAAAAATCATATTAGATGTTTTCTGCGTGTGTATTATGAAGATGCATTATTTCCTTAGCATCTGTTCAAGCCATACTTCTAAAACAGGTTGTACTTTTACCCCTCTCGTCTGACGAGCTTTTGGGTCATGGAAAAACTGACTTGTCCCCCCCCTCTTTCCTTTTTTATGATGGTGGGTGAGTCAGGCTTTAATGCACTAGTCCCTGGCTGCTGTTTTGTCCAGTCAGATCACAGATGATGACATAAGGGGCAGTATGACATCAATGAATGATGCATGAAAAATAACATCTATTTGCTCACATTACAGATCCGATTAATGAATCAAAAGTGTGTATAAGCACTAAAACTGGGGTTTTTTAGATGTTTTTTTTTTTTTTTTTAATAATGCAATTTTGTTATTAGCGTAATGTAGTTAGATTAAGCATGTCAGATCATTTTGGAGTAGTTTACACCAAAATTCTGTCATCATTTGCTTACCCCCATGTCGTTCCAAAAATCAAATGAGACAGATGCAGCATGAATGTACACGCTGCTTTTTTGACCATGGTGACCAAGTCTTTCTGTCTTTTTTCTTCTCATAATTGTCATCATCACCCCAAAAGACATACCGCACAAATTATATGTTGCTTTTTGGTATGTTTGTAGGTTCACAGCCGCAGGTTACTGTATAATTTTCACATGGAAAAGAGCAACTTGAACATTCTGCAAAATATCTCATTTTGAGTTCCACAATAATAAAAAAACCTTTCAGTCTTTAATTTGTAGTTTTCACGACTGACCCTTCAAAGAAGCATTCGTACAGTGAAACGAATTACCTTTGACTTCATTCAAACACTGTTGTGTGTGAAGAAACATCAAGTGAGCAGAGCAGCAGAGAAAGACTGTTTAAACAGTTATTTTTGCATTTAGCCTTGAAGGCAGCCAGCTGTGAGCTCTGGGCCTTGATTAAACCGTGAAACATTATATTTGTTTACCAATCAAAATAGTTTGTGTACATGATTCCTTATCACCTTATGTTCTCATCAAACAGCCAATTAAGCTTCAGACAACATTTTTATTTGTCTTTTACATCTCACAAGCTCCCATTCCTGGAATGTAGCGCTTAGCATGGGGTTGCTAATGAGTGACTTATTTACCCAAGGGAAATTTAAGCAGGAGTTAAAAGATACCTCCGCGTGGAGTATGCAAATTCAAAAGTTATCTTGAAATTGAACATGATGTTGAACAGTAAACTATAAAGGCGTGTTTATCAGTACTATCATGTGCTGATAATCCAGACTACTACTAGAGTGAACACACGGGTGCATTTGCATGAATGAATGTTAGTTGTGTTTGTATAGTTTTTATGCCTGCTTTGTGAGCATGATTTTGCATGAGGCTGTTTTCTGAACTCTTTCTGCAACACTTTGCTTACAGGCAGATTGTTATCAGTGTAAGTGGTGTATACCGGAGGTTCCACGCTGAATAAACTGAGGGTTGGGATAGAAACTGTTTCCATAGTCTCAGCATTGAGACCGGAGCAGGGAGTCTTGCCTAGCCTGTGGCCAAAGCGCTGCTTGACCAAGGCCATCAGCGAGGTGGGGGAGGGAACATTTGAGCTGATAGCTGCTGTGAGTTAAACAGGTGTGAAGTGTACTTGTTCCCAGAAACTATGTGAAAATGTCCTGTTTGTCCAACACCACGTTACTTGTGCCTTAATGTTATGTAAAATGTTGGGCATCCTTCCCTACTCAAAATGATGTTTGCAGTTGTGCTTTATGCCACGCTGCAAAGAAAGCTCAAAACGCTTTCAGTTTGAGTATAGAATAAGAGACTTTGGCTATTTTAACGCAGGCACACTTAGAACAGGTTCGCCATACTCAGGTACAAAATAAACACGTCTGTGTTTGATCTGTCTGATACCGCAGTTTATAAAAAGGGTGGTTCTTTGCACACATACACACTTCTACAAATAAAGGATATACAGCCTGATCCTAGTGGAGAGGTTCAAACGGTTCCACAGGGGGCTTTTTATTTTCTAAACATTTTGTACTTTAGACAACCATGATTCTGGTGCTTTAAAACAGTGTCCAAATTTCATTTCTGATTTCTTTTTTTTATACATATATTCTTCACAGCCCCGTCAGTAAGACATACATTAGGCTCTTTAGATCACCGTAGTGTGTATGTGTGTATGTGTTTACACACACAGTGATCTAAATAACCTGTCAAAAAGTAAATGAACACAGAAGTCAGAAAGAGCTTTATTACTAATATGTTTACGCACACAAGCAATTTGATGACAGGAGCTTCCAGTGCAGACGAAAGTACGGATAGCGCAAAATACAGGGGAATAATACATCAGAGATATAGCCTAACAATAATTCAAGAAAATTAAAAATTAAGTAGCCTAATGCACTGCACACAGACATAGAAGTGTAACAAGTTGTATTGTTTAAATGCATTTAAAATTGTTATTTACAAATGGGAATAAAAATAAATACAGAAATACAGCCCAATAATCTTGAAAGCTCAAGCTCTAAAAGGTGCTTAGATTATATGTGTGCAAGGCCCATTTGAAATGCAAAGGTGTAAGCAAATATTTCACTTGATAAAGTGCCATGGAAATAGTATAACTTAATCGTCTGCGTGAACTCACCACCGCCACGTCTGTATTTTTTTTTTCTTTCTTTCCTGCAAAACATAATTCAGCTAGATAAACTTATATTGATCAGTGGAAAGTCCCCACTAATGTTATGTGATTAGCACCAGCTTTAAAACAAAAGCATTTAGAGAGCGCCCTGCTTATACCACCTGCAGCAGCTGTATCACAGACCCGCTATTATCATCGTCTGAAAGCCTGAACAAAGTTTCAGATCGCTATTTCCGATGCTTGCGCCAGCTCATGGGTGACTCGAGACGAAACGGATCCCTCCTTTGATTGGCCACAAAAGCGCTACGTGGACATCGAGCAGCAACAGGTAGAGCGCGTGACCGTTATCATTTCATTCTGACTGCGGCTGTCAGGAGGACAACAGCGCTTCACGTTAACTCATTATTGCTCCCCGCAAGCCTCTTATCGCGCACACATCACCAGGAGTTTGGTGGACATTTATTTCGAGGTAAGCAAAACTTTTGTTTCCCGACAGCAGAGATGATTGACAGGTTAAGGCAGAAGCGCCAACGTGTAGAAACAAGGCATTTTCTTTGTTTACTTGACCGTGACTGCGTTATCAACAGTTTATTTCATTATCAATAGTGGATTTGTTTCAGTATTTTTGCACAGTTTAATCTATTTTTAACAGTTAACCAGGGATAAATGAGATGCTACTGCAGTGAAACTAACTAGGGAAGGATATGACACATGGTCTCTAGAAGAACGCCTTGTCTCCTAATCGGACAGTAAAGGATGTTAAAACAAGACGTATTTAATCCATTAAATAGCATTATTTTCAGTATATATTAAAGTTGTTTGTATAGATATATGACACCCTGGACCACAAAATCAGTCACAAATGTCATATTGATTTATAAATTATCTGAAAGCTGGATTAATAAACGTTCCATTGGTGCATGATCTGTAATGATAGGCCAATATTTGGCTGAGATACAACTTTTTGAAAATATGGAAACTGAGGGTGCAAAAAAAATCCAAATATTGAGAAAATCACCTTTAAAGTTGTCCAAATTAAGTCCTTAGCAATGTATATTAGTAATCCAACATGAAGATTCTGGTATATTTATGGTAGGAAATATCTAAAAAAAATCTAAATAATTAACTGAATATCTTCATGGAACATGATCTTTAATTAATATCTCAATGGTTATTGGCAAATAATAAAAATCAACTATTTTGAACCATATGTATTGTTAGCTAATGCTACAAATATACCTGTGCTATTCATTATGATTTTGTGGTTCAGGGTCACATATAATGTTATTTTGCATGTTCATTTGCTCCAGTCAATTGTAAATGATAATATCCTAGGGCCTACACCAGGGTGTGGGTGAGCCAATAATGAAGTCCAAAGGAAAAGGGTCAAAGCGGGGCAGACAGTCTTGGGCAGAGCAGGACGACCCAGACTTTACGCTGGAAACAGAGCCAGGTTCCAGCGAGCAGGAGGGTTCAGAGGTGTCAGTGAGGCTGGGAGGCACATGGAGAACACTGAGGGCCGAGAGGCACGGTGGTTCCCGTGTGGGCAAACGTCGCAGGCGGCAGCACGGCAGCGCTAAGGAACGCAACGTCCGGAGGCTGGAGAGTAACGAGAGAGAAAGGCAGAGGATGCACAAACTCAACAACGCCTTTCAGGCCCTGCGGGAGGCCATTCCTCATGTCAAAACAGATAAGAAACTTTCCAAGATTGAGACTCTCACACTGGCAAAGAACTACATCAAGGCCTTAACCACAATCATCCTGGGCATGTCAAACGCCTGCCTGCCTGACGCTGAGAGTGACATGGAGACTCATGCCACCAGGCTCCTGCAGTGCTATCAGCAGCATCTACAGGAGGAGGGAGAGGAGGATCTGTCCAACTACCTTAGCCACATTCACAGCTTCAACCAGGGCAGCTAACACCCGCTGCCAGAGACTCAAGAGTGCTGTGTAAATACATGCGTGATGGTGAACACTAGCTCTGAAGACTAACAAAAGGGTCCATGTGATAACCCTGAGTTTACAAGCTAAAACTGGTTCATAAGCAGGCTCATTTATGTACAGAATGCATTGATTATGTTGCGCACGGTGTGGTAGTTATTTGCCAACATCATTCTATCTTAAAGTTACTAGCCACTAACTCTGTGGATTATTAAGGGACATACTTTTCTGGTCATTAATGTACTTGATGCTTTGCTCATATAGTGAAAGTCAATAGGGTCCAAAACAACACTGGACCCTTGATTTTCACTGCATGGGCAAACAAAACAAAATCGTCTTTCTTTGTGTTCCATGAAATATGGTCTAACAGGTTTGAAATCCAAATCCATTTTTTGGGTGAACTATCCCTTTAACAGGGTAAGTATTTCATATTAAAAATGCAAAGTTTTGGAGCAGATTTCATATTTATTAAGAGGACTCAAACCATGCACATCTGACACTGAGAGGAGTTTACAGTACTCAAATTTACCCTGTTATTTGTCTACATTTAATATATAATCCTTTTCTTTTTCTAGTGGTTTCTCTCATGCCTGCATAAAGGTCTCTATATGTACAGCAGCAACCATAAATAATGCCCTATAGGACTTCACACAATTAATGCAGTTTCACATTAGTACAATAAATATTCCAAATTTTTACATCCACATGTACAATATAACTTAGCAAAGGAGGAATAAAACATAACTATTCATCCTAATGAAACCATTTGGAAAGATTTGTTATAAACACTTACTTTTTGAAATTTGTGCTGCCTTTAAATTGAATTAAACCACACACACATTTATATATATATATCTACGTATAAATTAAATATGTGGGTATCCTGAGAAATGTTTCACAACATTGTCTTCACATTTTCAAGTGCAAAACAAATATTGCACAACCAACATTAATGACAACCAGTTAAATAAGTGTCCGAACATACACTACCATTCAAAACCTAAAGGTCAGCAAGAGTTTTATTTATTTATTTGATTGCTTTGAAGTACATTATGCTCATCACTGTTTTAATTTGATCAAAAATTAAAAACTAATATATTGTGAAAATTCTGTCATACTGATTAAAATATGCCGATTTATTGCTGAATTAACAATTATTATCAATGTTGAAAACATTGTACTTCTGAGTAGGAAGGTCAAAAGTACAGCATTTATTTTTGAAACCAAAATATAAAACCAAAATAAAATCTTTTACTGTCATTTCAGTCAATTTTTTAGGAAGTATTAAAAAAAGTAAACAAAACAAAACAAAAAAACTCTTATTACTGACCCCAGATTTTGGAACCGCAGTGTATTCGAACAGTACCACTGTGCTGTCTCAGCTTTGATTAAAATCATAACCAATAACCCAATACAAGCAGATGATGAAAGAATAGAAAGACTCTTTTATGCTTAAACCGATGTCTAGCGGCACTGCTGTAAAATTCCCAGAAGCAGTTTGTTGTTTGTGTGTGATGTTCAATATAAAATGCTTGTATTATACCTACAGTAGTTTACACTGTGACCTCTTGTATTTAATGCCCCTTGAATTCAAACAATAAAAAAATATTAAAGCAAATGGCCACTCGCTATTTTACCAGAGTCTAATAAATAAGCATTAAATTAAGATCCTCTAAACAAAAAAGCAATGACTAATGATGGTAGTGTTAAAAAGGAGAGGGCACTACTGAAAGTGGCCTCAGTATCCATGAGAGCCCTCAAAAGGAGAAGACATCTTTCAAACGAACTACAAAATGTGAATTCAGCTGAGGTACAAACAAAACCACAGAGCCGTCTGCATGTGCGGACGCTCGAGTTGTACGATTTGTTAAGTGGTATTGAGTAATTCTGGTCTGTAGAAGAGAAGCTTCATGGCTACAGTAGAGACGGTTAGGATAAAGATCTCAACCAAGACTAACAGCCCACTGGGTTTCCGTTCATCTCTGGCTGGTTACTGGTTAGCAGAGGACGTGTTGCCATCTGGTTGTCCGTCAGGGATGGCATCAAGATGCGAGCTGCCTCCACGGCATTTCCTCTGACTGTTATATGATCCCATCCGCCCTGAGGGAGACACACGATTCTTTATGTTCTACCCGTTCTACAAAGTAACTAGTGAGCATAAAGACAGTGCTCACCCCAATGCCATAGTCCCACGAGTGTCCTTGGGGTTCCATCGGCAGCACCCCGAGTCGACGGCACACAGTACCACAGCTCAAACTGTGACTGCCCTGCACCTTATCTGCAATGATCCACACCTAAGGAAAAAAAACACAAATCTAACGATCAGCAGACAAGCAACCTGCATGACTTAGACTGCAAATAGCTACAAGGGAATGGTCTAGACCTGGTCCAGAGGTCCCACAGACACCTTGCGCACATTATTGGAGATGTGCTCCCATGATGAGCCCTGAGGGTAACTGGGGGTCACGCCATGTCTGTACCACAGGTTACCTGCTCATACAAAACCATACATAAAACCACATATATAGTATTTTTTGTTATTTTTAATACTTTATATATGACTTATTTTCTCGCAATTGGGACATATAAAATTTGTATCACACAATTCTGAGACAAATTCATAATTGTGAGAGAAAAAGTCACGAAAACCTTTTAAGATTTTTTTTTCAGTGGCAGAAACAGGCTTCTATAACATTGACTTCTATAGTAGGAAAAAAAATACTATGGATGTCAATGATGAGCCAAAACAACCCATTAACAAACTTTCTTTAAAATATCTTCATACAGTAAATTCATACAGTTTTGGAACTCGAGGGTGAGTAAATGATGACAGACTTTCGTTTTTTGGGTGAACTACAATACTGCAGTCACCAAGATACACAAACAGATCAGAGTACACATTTTTCCATTGATTAGTATCATCTGTGCTACCCTATTTTTAAAAAAAGTACCAAAGGCCACTGATATATTAATACATTTTTATCAGTGTGATTTGTATAGGTGTACCATTTTCATCCACTGTGTATACAGACGTCCTGCCTACTGACACCTGTTTGAGCTTCTGTCCGGTTGGAGAGGGAATGTGATACCAGCAATCTCCTGTGAACAGATCAAATCTTTCTAATGCTGCTGCAGAAATAGAGGCAATGCTGCAATAGCAGAATGACAGGCATGACTTGCATTAAAAATCTAACGTAAGAAACAAGTATGTATTGTATTCTCATGGGTTGATACACGTACAGGCTTTGCGACAGAAGGTTAGTTCCTCACCTGCCGGGTTCTGGGCAGACACAGAGCCCCTGTAGAACGCAGAGCCATCTTTAGCGATGGCCCAAACCTGGTGGACGGCACCTATGGAAATCGACTTGAAAGGCTGATCAGTTCCAACATGTAACCACGATGATCCCTGTGAGCAAGCCATGTCATCAGCCAGGGAAACATTCTTTAGGAAAGACTCTCACAATGATAATGCTGGAGTTGGAGAAGTATCTGTATAATATTTGCATGGTAACTACTGAATGCAATACATATTAGCTAACTTCTAAAAAAAAATAAGGAACTTGGCTCTTACTCCAGGAGTAAGTGAAGTAACACCCAAGCGGCACAAGACGTCTCCTTTGTTGCTGATGGCCCATAACGGCACCTGTTCCACTGTGATCTTTGGTTCACAAGGCAGGATTGTGATGTCACTCAAAGGTATAGGTGGGACTTCCTGCCAGGGGCCAGTTGTCGTGAGTTTACACTTTCTAAGGTAGAAGAAGATTAGCTAGAATTAGATTAGGTAGAATTATGATTAGCAAAAAACTATTTGAGTGATTGCAAACAAAAATACTAAAAACTCTATGTTTGGTTACATCTTGTTATATCTTTTACACTATTTACTACTAGCTTTTAAATAGATTAATCTCAACCAAAATTCAAGTTTATGTTTACATAATATATGTATGTGTACTGTACATAATATATATATATATATATATATATATATATATATATATAAAGACACACACACACGTATATATATATATATATATATTAGTACTGTCAATCAATTAATAATGACCCAAAATAAGTTTTAGTTTACATAATACATGTGTGTACTGTGTATATTTATTATGTGTATGTATATATGCATACACACACACATATATATAAATACATACACATAAATGCATATATTTAAGAAAAATATTTAATTTTTAAATAAATTTATATATGATCTAAATTACATTAATATAAATACATACACATGAAAATATTTTTAAAATATATGGTGTATGTATGTGGATACATAAATATACACAACACACACACACACATTACGTAAATAAAAACTTTCATTTTGGATGTGATTAAACAAATGTATATATAGATCTGTGCAAAAGTCTGAAGGCCACAAGCATTTTCACCAACAAAAAAGGGTTTTAAGTCGGTTATTTCTATACATTATTTTTGCCATTAATTGTAATAATGCAGTAAGACTATTGTCTGCACAAGGTGTCTGACTGCCCAGAAAAACTTTGGCAACGTCTGCAAGATGCTTCAAAAAAGCTACCTGAAAAACTATGGGCAAGTGTCCCTCGGAACAGAAGCTGTTTTACCAAGCTCAATAGCAAATATTTCTATGATTTAGTTAATAGAAGTTAATTGATAAATTAAATCTATTTATGGCATTATTTTTAAAAGCATCCTCATTTTACAGCAATTTTACACGAGTGTCTAAAACTTCGAACATTACTGTAGCTTTGCAGGTAGGTTTTTTCCTTCATCTTGGAGACGTTGCCACAGTTCATCAGGATTGAGTCTGTCTCAGTTTGTTCTGTTGCTTCATGTCATTCCAGACAGACTGGATGATGATCAGATCTCTGTGTGGACACAGACTCCTTGTGCAGACAATAATCTCACTGCATTATTACAATTAATGACAAAAATAATGTTAGGAAATGTAAACTGATATTTCCAACTGACATGCTGGATAGAAACAACCAACTTAAAACCATTTTTTGTTGCTAAAAATACTAGTGGCCTAAGACTTTTGGACAGTACTGTATATATACTGTATGTATAATGTTTTTGTATGTTATTATGTTATTACCAGTAGTATTAATAGTAAAAATAATAATAATAATAATTATGATTATTTTATTGTTATTTAACGTAACAATAATACTTAGTAATAAAATTTACAAATAATTATCATTCAAATTATTATTATTGTTAGTAGTAGCATAATAATAATAATAATGTAATAATTAATCATCATCATAATAACAACAACAATCATCATCATCATGGTCATAATTCAAGATAAATACACTGAAAATGTTTTAAAAAAAATACTACTGATTATGATATTACCAGTAGTAGCATTATTAATATATATGGTTGTTATAATTAATCAACCATCATCATCATAATTCAAGGTATATTCCCTGAAAATGTTTATCAAATATAAATTTTAATATTTGAATTAAAAAAAGTAAAAGTACATTTATGTTGTTTTTAGGGATGTTTAGATATTTTATCGTAAAATACGTTGTGCGCTTTTATTGTAGCACACATTCATCTATGACATATGATGCCTTGTGAAAGACTTAGCACAATAAAAGATATGTCCTGACCTCTGATCCACAGCTCTGGACACAGACAGGAGACCGAGAGGCCAGGTAGAGACCGCTGGCCTGAGCATAACAGAGTGTGTCTTGGCTGGCTGGATGTCTAGAGTGGAGGGTCTGCTGACAGACAGACAGGTGGGCCTTGTTCCTCTCATCAGCACTTCCCCTGCCAACATGGCTGAGCTTAGAAAGACAGAAAAATGGAAACCTCTCAGTCTGTCTGGCACCTCTGTCATTACAAAGGGTCATGGGTAATGAGAAGTAATCTCCGTTTTATCTATGGATAGTCTAAATAGTTGCATGCGGGTAAACAAACACTCACATGCTGATAATCGTGATGTATACCAGTGCAAGACAGCAATAATAGAGACTGCACCAGAGTGAGCCTAAAGTCAAACAAAGCTCCTGTATGCAACTCATCTGGTGGTGAGTGAAGAGCTTACTCATAACAGAGGGTAAGTGTGATTCACCAGTGCTGTTTAAGGTCAGTCAGTTCATATAAATGGAAGAACAGGAATAATTATAAGACCTTTTGGTTTTTGCTTTATATTTATTCAGAAAATGTGTCTAAAATGTGAAAATATACCTCATTCATATATTCAAAAGTGGGATCATCAAGGTATAGACGGGCGGATAGATAGATAGATAGATAGATAGATAGATATTACATTTTTATATCTAATTAAAAATACATTATAAAAAGCACAGTTCTTGCCATCAAATATTATTGTAGCCATCTGTAATGAATCAAGTCCTTGCCTTTTAAAAGTGCTGAGTACAAGCTGAACATAGTGTTCAGACTCTATTGTTTTGGCTTAATCTATCAAATAAACAGCTAGTCTTGGGTTTTTGACAAAAAATCATAGCCATTGTTTGCTGAAGGCTAAGGTTGTGTGTGGTCTCAAAGATGAGAAAAAGCATTTTCCTTTGTATTTCATTAAACTGTTTGATTGTTACATCTGTTACATAATTACATTTATAACAGCAGTGCTTTGCTTGCAAAGCCGTAGATCAAATTTCCTCACTTGCACTCTTAAAAGTGATCTCTGTCTGAGAGGTTTGAGACTGTCCTTGAAATATATTTTAAAAGTTAATTCAATCTCTTTGCCATCTTTGTGGCCTATCTAATATGATACAGTCTAGTCATTTTTAAATAGAGAATCATGATACGAATGTCCTTGCTAATAGCAACAAATACCTCTCAAGGTCTCTGGCTGAGGTTTCATTTTATTTTAAGGTCCAATTCTTGCTATTAAAATGACTTTTGCCTCAATAAACTCCTAATTTGCAGCTTATTAATAGTCTGTAAGGTAGTTGTTAAAGAGTTACTCCACCCCAAAGTGCACATTACGCACTCAGTTCTGTGTTAAATGCAATAGAAAGATATGCTCTTTGTCAATATCTTTCCATTGCGTCTAACGCAGAATTGCATACATAATGTGTCCAAAATGGCGCTAAGGTGACGTTATGGTGCCGAATCATTGAATACAGTCATTATTTTTGAGTTTTCCATGAAAAAATATTCTCGTAGCTTCATAATATACGTCTGAACCACTGATGGCAGATGGAGCATTTAGATTTCATACTTTTCTGCGCACTGACAGTGGCAATTGTTTGGCAGTCAATGAGACAGTCACAAGCCTCCGGGTTTTCATACAAAATATCTTAAATTGTGTTCTGAAGACAAATGAAGCTTTTATGGTTTGGAATGTACAATATGGTTATGCAGCATTTTTTGTGCTTTATAAGTAATAATAAACAAACAATATGTTAATTATAGACTTGCGAATAATCAACTAGTTAATAGTGAGAATCGGTCCCTATAGCCTACTAAAATCAATAGACACTTCATTCAAAAGCGAAAATTCGCCCTCATGCCATTCTGAACCTGACTGATGTTCCTTCATTTGTGGAACACATAAAGTGAGTTTTTTTAATAACGTACTGATTGCTCTTTCCCATGCAAGGTTTTCAGAAAGGACACACAATCACATAAATTGCCTATTTGTTCAAGTCATCTGAAGTCATTAATAGCTATGATAGAAACAGGCTGAGACTGCTTTTCAATAAGTAATGGAATAAGACCCTAAAAGTAGTTTCTCTATGTGTTTATGGTGACCTCCTGGCTTCAGTTGCATTGCTAAATTGCCATTCACAAATCCTCTCTCATGACCTTTCTGAACTATTAAATCTAAATTCATCTTTCTGAATTCAGGATGCTGTCTCAGCCTGGCGACTGCAGTGTACATCATTAGTTTTTAAAAGCTTAGCTTAAAGGCATGCAATAAAGTAAAGGTTGTTGAGATAGTATTCTTGGACTAGCCACTCGTTTGACATAAAGACCAGGCTACAATGTTGTAACATCTGCTATGGGAGTGGATTCTTCTGAAGCCCATCTGGGAGCAGGTCCCTGCGGTCTCCAGAGCTTGCTGGGAGAGATAGATGTCCTGTCTGGGCCAGCCTGTTTGGGGCTCACCCTGTGTCCTGAACTTAATGACCCTGTGGAGGTGAGGGGACACGCTACAGTCGCTTTTTCCACCCGTTAAGAAGCCAGAACAAGGCCAGAAGAGAGCAGACACAGAGTCGAAGCTTCCCCTGGGGAGCCCTACCGAAACCTTTCAAGTTCTCCACAAGACTGCACTATGTACAACATGAACTGAGGATGTATAAAAATCTTTCTTCTTCTTCCTTTGCAAGGAATGACCTTGCAGAAGCATTTGATCAAAAACTCTGTATGTGGATGGAAAAACAAAGAAAGCCAAGATGAAAAAGAGACAAAGGATCCATATTTAAATACAAAGTTCACTGAACCCTCAATGAGTCAGTTGTTTTCTCTTCCTCGCCCCAAAGTCTTTAGAAATTCACTTCTTCCCACTGCTTGGGTGCTTATTCTATATATACTCAATCTACTTTTTATTTTTTCAGGTCCTGTTGCCTTATAAAAGTTCTATTCACTTAAATATTAAAAAGCGGTATACAAACAGCAACACTTCTGCCATATTTACTGAATAACCCATCAATTAGATAAATATTAACCTTTTGAGGCATTAAAAGGCATTAAAAAAGAAACTTTTTCTCATATAGTAGTAAACATACTCTTTGCACACTGTTTTAGAAAAGCTTTACAGAAAATCATGATGTTGATGTTTGTAATACCTTAATATATTGACTGTAATGTCTTATAGTCACATTTAGCAGATTTCCTACATAGTATATATTGCTTTACATGGGTATACAGTATTGTATGCATATAGAGCTGTACTCGCTGAGCAGCGATTTTTGACAAAAAATGCTTGATGTGGTCTTGAGCCTGCAGCCTAGGCCAGAGAGCATTAACATTAACCATATATCACACATAGAAGGCTGAAAACAAAGCTGCCAGGCTGCTTTGCATCGACAGTGCTGCATGCACTCTGCCGCACACACTGGTTCCCACAATCAGTTAAAACAGTTGAAGAGGTCACTTTCTCTCATATAACCCGCCCCCTCGCTCCGCTGCACAGCTGTCTTTCGTTTGGATTAAGCCAAGAATAAAGCAGGAAGTGGAAATTAAACAAGGGCAGAGGGGGAAAAAAACAACACTGATCATGTAAGTTATCAAGGATGGAGAAACCTATGTCCAACAACCCATGGAGTGGGTGGGACATCAAAGTTTTTATCTATGAAAGTATAACGAAAACAAAAAACAAAAAAACAGAACAGAACAGTCATGGCTTTTTTTCTTTCAGTACACTGCTGCTTTCAGCCACTTTGAGGCTTGAGTTTTGTATCCAGTCAGACGGGTTTCTTATAGACCTTTAGAGAGCACATACTTTTTTAAAGTTTGGCTAATTTGTCTCCTAACAATGTCCTAATATTTAATGTCTATTCATTAATTTACATAAAGATAATTTTATTTTATGCAATAAACCAAAACAGTTTGAATTGACTAATTTCACAGCTAGAATTGTATGTATCCAAAAGACAAAAATGTATCATTTTTTTTAGACAAACACATCTTAATTGGAGAAATGCAAATACAAATATTCTGTTTACAATTTAACATTTACTTATTTACAGACGCGATATATTATGCATTTAGAATATTTTAGTTTGTGTAAAAAAAGCCTCTTTAGGGTGAGACACTGCAGGTGAATAGGCAAAATAAAATGAAAAAACAACAACAACTAATAGTTACCCAGTTGATTCATTACATTGATAATTGCAAACATTTCTTTTGTATTAAAAGTTGTTTTAAAATGTTAGATGTAGATATGCAGCATCTTCACTACTTATTTATTGAAAAATGTGCTAATTTGCATAATTACTAGTACAAAAATCTAAACATTGGATGATGTTATTTTCGAAATTGTTGTTACATTTTTTTAACACAGGGAATTTTGAGCATTTAATTTTTGGCACAATTCAGAAAATGCATAGAATGGACAATTTGGACAATTTTGTGGGGGATTAAAACGTTGTGTCAATCAAGCAAATCATATATGTAAAAACTTTCAGAATATAGACAAAACTAAAAATGTAAAGTTCGTTGTTAAGTGCTACTGAAGTGGATATTTATGTCCCAGTTTCCCATTCTGCTGCCTGACATACAGATGGGAAAACATTTTGTACCACTTAAGTAAAGCCCTGATTGTATGTAGATTCCAGTAATACAGACAGAATCTCTTTGCTTTCATCCTGCCTCCAAAAGTAATAAAAGAGGTCATGTCTGACGCACAAACCTCTGGAAATTACTGCATAAAAGAGAGCTTAATGTTAAAAGACTTCATAAATCAAAACTGAAGGATGTTTACGTCTAAACATGGATCTTATGCTGCGCTTAGCTGGTGGACTGGCTAATTTCATTAGATGCAAAAAGGAGGAATATATTTTGATAATTCTACATTCACCAGTTTGAGCTAATAACGTACATTCAGTGTGTTCTACTTATTCTGCTCATTTGCTCTGTTTGCTTTGGCCCGGCTATCGCTGAAGGAAAGGATCTTTTTCTCCCCACAAGGCCGAAAGAAGCCTGTATACTTGTGTGCTCTCTGCTCAGGCCAGTGAGATGTTGGCCAACACTGCTTCTCTTGTTCTGCCTGTCTCTGTGTTACCAGAGGTCATGGGATGAGTCACACATGAAGGCAATGCGTTGAAGCAGACCTTTACAGCCTCTGCAGGTGGATAAATACCACAAAAAAAGTCATGACGGAAAGATGTGTGTGTTTGTGTTGTAGTCTGCTTCGGACCATAAAGGACCATCAGAAACTGGAGGGTTCAACTGTTACAGACGGTAATGGGCCAGAACTTGTGCTGTTTATCTTCAAACTCCTAAATAGTGATGAAATTGTAAATAACCTTTTCCTACAATGCTCTTTAGAGGGGCCGATGAGCTTTCAAAAAAAATTTTTTGCAAATAGTCTTCACACAGATATATTTAGAATATATACCATGTGAAAATCATTCTTTGTTTATTTTCAACAGGTTGTCAATATCATCTCAGTATTTTGTGAAAGCCTGTTTGTGCAATCTGTCTGTAAATCCCACTTGGTTTGATATTTTGTAAATAAATAAAACTAGATTTATTACATATAACAAATTACATATATATATATATATATATATATATATATAAAATAAAACAGTATAGTTTGAATCAAATTTTATTAGATTAATTTATATAAATTTAAAAAAATTTATTAATTGAGTTAACATTGATATATAAAAAATATATAAATATATATATAAAATATAATATATAAAAATATATAATCACAAATCACACAAGGCTGAATAACTGGCAACAAAAAGAAAAAAGTTTTCTAAACTTTTATTTTAGATAATCAACTTTAAATATGTACTGTTGTCTAGATTAGCAATCCGCACAGCATTAAAGTAGTTTTAAATGATCAGAGCCGGATTTATGCATGACTCTGTGCCCTTAAAACCAGGACAAACCGAAAGAACCTGGGTCCCGTCTGAACTCCAGCACTCCCCTGACAATTCATACAACCTCCCCGATCCATGTGTGTTTCAAAGTTCACTGCAAGTGCACCAAAAATAGAAAGAAACAGCATGTAGGTCTCATGTGCGTGTTTGGAAAGAGCATCAACCATATGGAAACAAGTGGATTTTTATTTGTTTTTTCATACAAAGCTGTTCATACTTGCTAGATGCTAACATGCTAGTACATATACATGTTCCTTTACCTCACTTTGCATCTCTGGTGTCCACATGTTACAAACAATAACGGCATTTGGGTTTGGAACAATGTGGGAAAATCAAATAATGACAGCAACCATTTTCTCAATACATTTAGAGAATAACAACTGCTAAACATTTCTAAACAGGACTTTTATTCCTAAAGACTATAAAGCGGTTTTATTTCTCTTTGTTTTTGTAAGAAACATGAGAGTGGCTCTGAAGGTCAAGTGTGCAGGGGGTGGAGGGAGGTGGCAGGGGTTAATGAAGATGTCAGAAGGGGTCTTACACACATACATGAGCATGTGAAAGGGCTAAAGAGGTTTTAGTCAGGGAGAGCAAACCCAGATTAAATTGCCAGTAGAACAATACCACGGATTTAGTTCAGATAACCCACATTAACAACCAGTGAGATGGAACCTTTTAGCCCCGAAACAAAATAATAAGTATCTTTACAACCAGCCTATTAACTACCATCTGTTGGGCCGCTGACCAGACCCTCTGGCTGCAGAGAGCGTGTTGTTTGGTGTGGGAGTGAGAGGTGGCTGGAGGGGGAGGAAAGAAAAAGATTAAAAGAAAGAGTCAATCTGTTTCACAAAAGCGATTTATTTGTAAAGTCATTAATTTTTTTAAAAACGCTAAAGAATACCAATAATGGAACCGCAAGACAGATGGCAAAGCCAGCATGAAAAAAACTGTTCAATAAATAGTTACCTCGACTCTTTCCATAAAGTAATTTATCTTATTAACCTAATATTGTTAAACAGATGCATAAAGCGACATATGTAAATATTTTAATCCTATCTAGTCACAACCATGGCAAGCAGTATATAAAAAAAGAATTTTAAACATCAAATATGTCCTGATTTATTTATTTTTTTTCATTTTTATCGTGGACATACACGTTACTTGATGATGTACATGAAGGCTGCTTTACAATTGCCAAGCAACATAGCAACTTGGCACATACACATAACCGTATACATTTTGCTGCTTTTAACATGTGTTATACAATCAGAATTTAGCGTCAAAACTATTTATTTCATAGTACTGCACTACACTATGAACCAAAATAGGTTTTTGGGATGAGAAAGTACACCAGTCCTGGTCTTTCATGCAGCACGCTCTGCTGACGTTTTTGAATAATGAGGCATTTAATAATGTGCAGATAATGTAAGCCAAACATCTTTTGAAATTTTTACAATCCGCAACTTTATTAAATATGTGTTTACAATGTGTTTCAGCTTAAATATAATGTGGAAAGCAGCAAATAAATCATTTTGATGTAGTTCAAAATAAAAGTAAAAATATTGTATTATACATTTAAAATGACACAACACATGGTGCTTAGAGGTCTGTATTGATTTCTGGTTTGGCAGCGTCACATCTGTCAGATCAATACAACAGTCCCCATCTGACCTCTACCACATTTGAGTGATACAATAAATGGCCAAATAAGAGCCTTACATATATTTAATCCACAAGGCTGGCAGTTCTGCTTATTTTCTTGAAAAAAAAGTTCCTTGACATGTATTTATTTGAGCATTGTACACCATATAAAATCTGCAGATGCACATATAGTCACTGATTTAAGATGAAAATGGTTATTATTCATGTAAATGGTTCCATCTTGAAGCAACTAGGAATTACACAAGCATCAGCTTGAATTCAACCCTTAGGAAGATCTGAGATGACTGAACACACGAGAAGAGATGATGCCAACTTCACACAAGACCTCAGATGATGCTAATCCTGGAATAACAAATAAAACTACAAAATTTTGCTTAATTGCAGCATTTAATCACAAATTTCAACATATAATCATTGCAGTTAAGTGTTCAATGTCTATTTGATGTAGTGTAATTTGTAGGTAACTTCCTGATTTTTACTGTACATTTCTGCCATAGTCACATTAATAACCTACTAAATATAATGTAGTAACTTGTTCTGTAAAGCTGCCTTGCAACGATTTTTATTGAGAGAAGTGATATAGAAAAAAACTGAATTGAATTAAATCTTTAAAGGGTTAGTTCACCCAAAAATAAAAATTCTGTCATTAATTACTTACCCTTGTGTCATTCCAAACCCATAAGACTCTTGTTCTTCTTCGGAACACAAATTAAGATATTTTTGATGAAATCAGAGTTAATCCCAGATCCAGAAACGTGGTAAAAACACTGGTAAAAAATGTGACAACAGCATATTCTCAACCATTCATCTCCTATGACTTACATCTTCCACCATTTTAGAGAATATTACTGCTTAAGCGTACGCATAAACAGCCGCAGATTACAAACATGTGCGTGCTTTCACCCGGATGCAAATCTGACTACGTCAAATACGTCACGTAGCATTGCAAAAGTGAAGTTGATACACTGATGTTAGATAGACTGTTTAACCAATGTTTTTGCTATATTTCTAGATCTGGGATAATTTCAGTTGTATTGCTGTCTATGGAGGGTCAGATGGCTGACCCTGACATCATCAAAGACATCTCAACTTGTGTTCCGAAGATGAACGGTCTTATGGGTTTGGAACGACATGAGGATGAGTAATTAATGACATTTCTTTTTTGGGTTAACTAACCCTTTAAGAGCAGCATTTAGGTTCCTGGAGCAACTGATTGTTCAGTTAATAAATAAAAAAAAAGTAAAGAAGAAATTATTTTCTCTCGTTTTGAAAATATTATACCAAATATATCAACACCATTTATATTATCAATCAATATTAAAAATATATATTTTAAATTTAGTAATACAAATAATCATTGCATCTTTAAAAATAGTAATAATTTCTTACCATTGTTAAATGTAATCTTTATCAAATCTATATATATCTATATATATATATAGATTAATATATACACACAGTGAGGTCAATAAGTATTTGATTTTGCAAGTTCTCTTACTTAGAAATCATGGAGGGGTCTACAATTTTCAGCACAGGTGCATTTCCACTGTGGTTACTATGGTGAAGAATCAGCTTAAAACTACACGGGAAGCTGGTTAATGCCTTGAAGAGAGCTGGGACTATCCTTTCCAAGGTTACTATCAGTAATACACTAGGACGTCATGGTTTAAAATCTTGCATCGCACGGAAGGTTCTCCTGTTTAAGTCATCCCATGTCCAGGCCTGTCTGAAGTTTGCCAGGGACTATCTGGATGATCCAGAGGAGTTATAAGAGAAAGTCCAGTGGTCAGATGAGACCAAAGTAAAACTTTTTGGTCTTATCTCCACTTGCCGTGTTTGGAGGAAGGAGAATGATGAGTATCATCCCAATAATACCATATCTACAGTGAAGTGTTCGAAGTGTACCATAACTACAGGAACTGTTTGACCTCTGTAATTGTTGACAAAGGCTTCTGTACCAAATATAAAAATAGTAATTTCAGTAATTCCCAAATACATTGTTAAAAAATCATACAATGCGATTTCCGGATTTTTCTTTTTAGATTCTGTCTCTCACAGTGAAAATTAACTTATGCTGAAAATTGTAGACCCCGTCTAGAACTAACAAAATCACAGGGTGATCAAATACTTATTGACCTCACTGTATATATATATATATATATATATATTAGTGGTGGGCCGTTATCGGCGTTAACGTGCTGCGTTAACGCGAGACTCTTATCGCGCGATAAAAAAAATATCGCCGTTAATCTATTCACAAAGTTGGTTTGGGAGCTGGGTCTGCATTTCTTCACTGCATTACATGGATTTCTATGGCGACAGATCTATGCCATTAATCAGCGAG
>JAUCMT010000021.1:4733234-4753881 GCA_032357475.1 Enteromius thamalakanensis
CTCTACAAATGATCCAGAACGCAGCAGCACGACTGGTCTTCAACGAGCCCAAAAGAGCCCATGTCACACCTCTCTTCGTCTCCCTGCACTGGCTCACATTAAATTCAAGGCACTGATGCTTGCATATGGAACAATTACCGGCTCGGCTCCCGCTTACTTTAACTCACTGCTACCAATCTACACTCCCTCCAGAACTCTGAGATCTGCCAGTGAACGACGCCTCACTGTACCATCACAAAGAGTCACCCTAATCACCCTTACAACCTTCAAACGACTTCTGAAAACCCATCTATTTCAACACTATTTGACATCATAAATGAGCACTTCCTAAGTCGTTATGCCTCTTTAGGACTAATTGCTTGATGTCTTCTGTTTTAGGCTTATAATCATAGTTAGGTGCTTCTACACCCTTGTTAATCAGCTATCATTTCCTGCTGATAAATTAATACATTTTGGGTAGGGGTGGGTTTAAGGGTAAAGATTGGGATTAAGTTTATATTTTTGGACAGTAATGATGATCCACTATCAACAAAAGGATATTGATCTAGGATCATGTCTTACTTGGCAAAATCACGGCGACCGTAAAAAAGTACACAATGTGACACCTCCCAGCGCCAAAAATTACTTCACATGCCTCCTTTTGTAGATCATTGCATTGTTTAAGGAAAAAAACAGAAGACGATTATCTTTTTCTGTGGAACAGAACAGAAAAAACTTTAAAGTATGACATGACACTGAGTTAATGACAGAATTCCTATTTTTCCTATTTCATCAGACTTTCCACAACAGTCACCAGCCCATCATCACATGATCACATTCAAGGCGAATTAGTAGTGACCAAACACTTTCAATTTGATCTCAGTGCCCTGAGGCAGTACACATGACTTGAGGTCAATCAGAAGAGGGAGCCAGATATTCACATTCAGTTTGGCATCAGCTGATATAAGTAAAGCTCTAAAATATCTCCATTCTCCCTCACAATGTGAAAACCAGGTAGGGAGCATTTTTCAGATGTCTTTTTATTTTTCACAATGATAGTCATGCAGAGCATTCATTTACCCCTCCCTAGGCCCCATGGCAAAGAACAAAGGTTACATTATTGCAGGTCTTAGAACGTATCCTTTTGTGGTTATTGCCACTTATGTGGATCTAATTTGTAAAATTCAAAAGTTGAAGAAATATAGCTGGGCTCAAGAGAGACTACTAAAAATACTTTATGCCATTTTATATTACATAACACATACTTGCATTATTTTCTAAATGAATGGAATTGGTTACAAATTATATTAGAAGCAATAATCTGAGATATAGAATGTCAGAATGTCTTATTTCTTTAAAGTGCTTTTGCTTTAATGACAGCAGCTCTTAAGCTGCATAAACAATGTTTGTGTAAAACCAGATGATCATGTTTTCCAGCATGGTTTGAGTTTCATTGGAAGAACATCTACACTATCTATGTTTATGATGAGGGTCTCAAACATATTTTTTTTATGATAAGTGACTTAAAATAATAGTCTTATGCATTTATTTTAATTTCACAAATCTGTAAATGTATATATATTTTTTGAAAGTCTAAAGCCCAAAAAGGCTGTATTTATTCGTTCTTTGTAAGATGCTGATTTGCTGCTCAAGAAACTTTTTTCGTTTCCAGCCAAGTTAAATATTTTATAAAGCAACAGTATTGTATGCATCTTCAAACTGCACTGTAATGAAATGTATTTTCTACATCTATCCTCTGTGCAGTAACAGAGGTTTCATGTTCCCTTTAGAAGGCAACCTGATCCGATCAGGGGACTCCCTTTCAGAAAACACCAATGACTCTGCCTACTATATATCAAACACAAAAGGATAAGAGGCCCAGATACTCCTCTCCGTCTCTCTTTACAGAAATCGGTTGCTTTTCTAACTAACTTTGCACTTAGCTTTTCTATTCATCAGCCCAGTGTGTTTACCATGTTCTGTGGAGAGGGGGTGGAGGGCTTGATGGGTCTGTCCCTGGATGAGTCACTGTAGTCAGGCGGAGGCAGCAACATGGGTTCCTCCACCTCCTCGTCTTCCTCCGGCTGCTCTGGATCAGTCACACTCTCGCTACGCAAGGGGCTCTCAACTCTGCTGAACAAAATACATAAATTGATATCTTACTGTTTAGTTAATGGATACATAAACAAGGTTAGTTTCAGCTCAAATCCCACAATTTTTACTTAAAATCAAAGCAAAAGCAGTCTCACCTGTTGGCAATCACTGGCTCATTGTAAGCCCGACAATAAGATGAGGGAAACCAGCCCCTTCTGCAATTAAAAACAAAAAATACCCATCGTAATGTGCATCATGATTTTCATACATAAATACTGGCTCAATTTCCATATGTATTAAGGCCTTTTGATTTCAGCTACCGTATGACTAATCAAAAACCACTGTATTGGCACAAATGTAAAGTGAAACGCCATGTACCACAAAGAATACATTTGGATTTGGTTGCTTAGGAACTGTCACACCGCCAGCTGCGCATAACTTTGAACCGAGCCTTCAAGAGTGCGTCAGTGCATTAAGACATTTTTCCTTCTGCAAAAAAGTGGTGACAGCATAATTGGTAGTGAGGGAAAATCTGTGGACCTTGGACCTCTAAAATGGCAGAGCTGCTCATTAAAATATGCAAAACAAACAAATATAAGACCACACAAAGCACAGCCACTGATGCCTCCACAGCAGAAGCATCACTTGACCTCTCGTTTGTATGTTGCTATGGATGACTGATTAAATGCATGTTTCTACAAAGAACAGATGCACCTGTTAACTTTAAAATATTGTTTTTAGTGTCATTTTCTAACAAGAACAACAATTAAAAGTTTAAATCGCATCTAACCAAATTGACTGAAATTCAGCTTTACAGCAATGATGAACAGATATAACATGAACATAAATTTAAATTTATGTAAATAAATTTTTGCATAAATTACATTATCATGTGCATCTGAACAATTTGTTTTTGGATGAATTCAACGTAAACTACATAGCAGAAATTATGATTTCACTTCACTAGTTTGCGCCTTCTCATTAATGAGAGGAAGAATTTGGTAAGAAATGTAAAGCAAATTTGGCGAGCTGTCCAGGCAGCGAGCCGGGAGAGCTGTAGGCTCCGAACCCTAGAGGCCTGAGCCCTAGCGAGAGCAAGGTTCGGCGCCCGGCTCGAGCTCTCGGATGCCCCCGGAGGAGAGGATTTTTGAGCCGGATGGAGTAGTGGGAGGAGGAGGGTTTTGCAAAAGCGAGATGCCAGAAGGAGAAAAGCGGGAGTCTTTATAGCGGGCAAGTAAGAGGTGATTGGGTGAACTTGATTGGGAAATGAGAAGCAGCTGCGATTAATTCGGCCACCGCTCCTCTGAAACTCCGTTATTGTCAGAATGGTCACACAAGAACAAAATTCAATTCATATAAAGTTTCATGCTAACCAACTCTGGTCTGAGGTGTACCCATGTTGGCATTCGGTGTCTAAATGTAATTTAAAGCAAAGTACAATAAATTTAGGCCCATGAAAAGGGTTATGGCAGCAGCATATTTGTTTCCTCTCACTGACGTACACAAGCACCTCTAGCATGTCTGACATGTCAAACATGTCTCACCAAATTCTGCAAATTAGCAGCATAAATCTAATGAACAAAAACATGTAACAAGTCTTTTCAGCTCAGGAAAGCTGAGGTTACTAACTTTCAAGTCAAAGGGAAGCATGGACAAAAATAATGTATGACTGAAAATTTGCAGTGTCCCTCATACTGTTTTAAACCTGTAAAATGTACTTTTATCTGCACAACACAAGACAACATTTTGAAGAATGTTTCAACTGTCATGTCATATTTATTATGCCTCACAGAAGAAAGTAAGTCATACAGGTTTGGAACATCACAAGGGTAAGTAAGGTAGCAATACTTTCATCTTTGAAGATAAAACCAAGCAGTCCTATATAATGATTCACTTACTGTCCAGTATGTTCTAGTTCTCCATACAGCCATCCATCCCTCTCCTCTTGAATAAGCAGTGTAATGATGTCTCCATCATCAAAGCTCAACAGGGTTTCATTATTCCCTGCGGTGTGGGGGAAGATAGTTTGCACCCTGGTCTTCTTCGCCATATCCATACCGCTAGACACAGACTCCGAACTAGACAAGCCGTTTCCGTCAAGGCTGTCTTGATCTGTAGATTGCAAAGTGCAATTTTTGTGATATTAACTAAAGATATTTTGTGGCAGTAATCAGCTAGATTAGTAATCACAGCAATGTTTCAAGGAGCGCCTCATCAAAACAAAGACTAGTATGCTTGATTGTTGAGAGCAGAAGAAATGAAAGTCTGATTAGATCAAAGTGTAAGCAGCCTTCAGCTTGCCTGAGTACAGCTCTGATGAAATGGGGCTTTTAGGAATGTCCTGGGAGAACATGCTGGCCAGTGGGCTTGTGTGGGCTTTCAGTGATGGGGCTGGCGGCGGAACAATTGAACCAGAATTGGTCTGAGGAGAAAAAAATTGACAATGCAGAGACCTTAAAGTCAGTGTGACCTTTTGAACAAAACTCAATCAGTTCTTGTTGGCTAGAATACACTACACGACTTTTAAAATCTGAACAGTGCAACTGGGCATCATACTCTTCACGGCCAAGAATCAATATTTACCACTTCCAGAAATCACAATAAACTCATGTAGAAACTTGCGCTTTGTTGCAACATCAAACATGTTTGATATCCTCCGATTGGATGGAATCAAAGTCTGTGAACCTCTTACACTACCCGATTTTTTGTGGAATCTGACTTTCCTCAACTAGCATCAACTTATTCTGTAAAATCACAGTGTATTTCAGCTAATCGAAATAATTTTTATGTGGCTCTCAAACGAAAAAGTTACATTTACACATCCTCCTATGTTAATGGTGGTGCATTCTTTTCTGTGTGAGACTAACCCTGTCACTACGCTCCAATGTAGGCGAGGACTCTGGTATGACTGACATTGGAGTCCGCAGACCCTCAATCATGGATATCACTGTGTCGGGCACCCTGGTGGCATCGTTGCACTTATCTTGCCAGCTGGGCAGTGTGACGGTCAGCATCTCCTTGGCCTGTGGAGAAAGTGCAAAAATGGTTCAAAAGAACAGAAACAAAACAAGGTACTCCAAAAGATCAGTATTTTTTGGGATATAAATTACTTTTATTTAGTAAGTATGCATTAAAATGATGAAAAGTTACAGCAGAAGTAATATTACAATAGTTAAAATAAGTGTTCTTTTGAAGTTCCTATCATGAAGTTCCATCATTGATAATAATCAGAAATATTTCTGAATCATCATAGAATAGAATAGAACCTGTGTAAAGGCTGCCATCATTGGAATTAATTATATTTAACATAAAAAAAAATTAAAATAAATATAAATATATATTGTATATATAAATTGTAAAATGGTTTAAATCGTATACTATTGTGTATTATGTAAAATTATACATTTAAAATAGAAAATGTTATACATTAAAACAATTATCTTTAATTGCAATAATACTTCACAATATTAGAATTCTTACTGATTAAATAAATGCCGCCATGGTGAGCATAAGAGACTTCTTTCAATTACAATTTACATATCTCATCAGCTCCAGTAGTATAATATTGTACCATTACTTCTGATTTCTTGTTGCTGCCACTTCTAACAATATTAACTGTAAAACCAGTGAGTTGAAGATTTATTGAATCTGAAAGCTGAATATTTTCAGTAGGTCACCTTGTCGTGGAAGGCTGTTAGCTGATAGGTAAAGGTACAGTGTTTGTCCACTAAGAAGCAGAACCTCCTTTTCTCTTCCAGCAGAGCTTCTTTACATCCATCTGCAATAAACTTCTGCATATCTGTCTGCCGGGATGAGATGGTCTCCACACACTAAAGATGATAATGATCATAAGATAAGACACATTCTTGAAATCTTGCTCGAAATAAACAAACAAAACATCACATTCAACAAAATGAGACATCAATCATATTATTATGAAGGCAACACCTCATGCTAATACAGTAATTTTCTAGTGAGTAACTCTCTTTCCAGACGGAGGATTTATTACTTTTATAGAACAGAGCTGCTACCCAGCAGACCTGTGAAAATGACACCAGAAACAGATATCTGTTCTTCTTCCCAGGATTCCCCTCACTATTACACTTCTGTGTAAGTTGTCATAGTGACCATGAACATTGCTTGTTTCCTTGGAGTTGTTTTCAGAATATTTTTTTTTTTACTTTGCAGATCATGTCTGGACAAGAAAGACCTACACGGGTATTGTCTCCACCAGTGACTTTAACAAAAGCAGTGCATTATGAATACAAGTTATATGACTCCATGGCTATATGAAATGAATATTTGGTGGATTTTGTCAAGGTCACGACCTCACGTTTTTGGATGAGATTTCTAACTCAGCTAAGAGAAATAAACAGGTTTTCATATATGTACTTCATTTGCCACACCCCAAATGTTTTTGAGCTTTTTTGCCTTCATTTTAGATAGGACAGTAGAAGGACAGACAGACAATCATGGAAGAGGAGAGAGTGCAATTTAACCAGGAAAGCATCTCAAGCCAGGACTAAAAATCAAGTTGCCCAAAAAAGCAACCTCACCATATGTCAGAGCAGTTGCCCACATGGCTATCATATGGCTTCAATCCAAAATGATTATTTTAGGTTTGATACTGTGCTTACAATGCCAATTTTAAAGTAATTTCAGGCTCATTGTGATTCGCAAAGCAAACACAAAATCACACAATGACTAAAAAGCACTTTATTCTGAATGTTTTCCTCAGTGAAAACAATTCACATGATTGTGACTGACGCTTTGTTAAACTCAGCCGCAGCTCAGTTCAATTTTCTTTCAGACATCCATCTCAAAACAAGACAAAACCACCCCAAAAAACACATTACATAAAAAGGCTTCCATTTATTCAATAGGACAATGTGAAAGGAGGAACACAATTGTGACTGTTGAGCTATTAAAACTGACTATTAAAATCAACTTCAACAACTGCAAGTGTCAAAACGTATTTCTGATATTGAGCCAGAAACGTAATTGCATAGAGCTGTTTCCAGAGCAAATCCTTTGTGGTGGCTTTTCTCGAGAACTTTTTATTTGCTTTTAGGATAGCAGGTTTGGATTTACAAGTAATATAACATCTGTCACAAATGTTACTTGAAATAAATTCCACTTTATGTCCAACAAAATAAATTACAGACTGTTAAACCACAAATATGAATGTTGAAGTCACTGATATGGTGTTTTTGTAAATAGTGCTTTATAAAAAAGACTTTAAATGGTTGACTTATCAAGCATTTAAACATTTTTGAGGTTGTTGCATTCTTCATTCAAGTTTTTTTAACCCTATCTCATGAATAAATCTCATGGTTTATCTCATCTCTATTCATTGAAAGACTTCTCTCTAGTGATTCATCTGCCTTCAGTTTAAGTGTAACCAACATCTCAAAATCCAATCGACAATCATCGCACATAACCAAATCCCTGCTCACAGTATTCAAGTCTTATATGCCCTATCCATATATTTTATTTTTTGATAATCAGTTACAAAATATGAAAGAAAAGATCTGTCACTACTTTTGTTTCTAGTGACTTCAAGCAACTTGTTAGCACCTTTTAAATTCGAGTTATTATTGAAGTATCAACTAATATTAATCTAAAAACCCAGCGAAAATTACAAAAGGAAACACTGGCTCAAAAATAAGCATTTTCTGCCTTTTGCTAATTTTCTTCTAAGATGTAGGACTACAAACTGAACAAAATACTAGCAGACAAACAGATTTCATGAAGAAAAACACCACACCTCACCTCATTTTCTTTGATCTCATACTTAGATGAATGCTTTCCTTGACTTTTTCTGCGTAGTTTCTTCAGGTCGGCCTGTGATTTGTCCAAAAAGTCTTGCTTCAACTTGTGTTCTGATTGGTATCTTTTGAAAGTGGCCTAGAAGGATTGTAATACCACAATGTTAATGAGATATCCATGCTTGCACAGGTAAGGGAATGAGAAGTGTTGCTTCGTTGACTCTTACATTCATGTACTTGATATCCATATCCGTTTTCCTTTCCAGTTCAGTGATGAGCTCTCTGTGGAACCTCTTGAACTGAAGCGAAAAGGTTAATGGAGATAAATCACCACAGAGCGATAACAATCAATAACAAAGAAATTGCACTAAGTCACCTTATAATTTCACAACAATGATAAAATTATGTAAAGAAGTCGAACAAAAGGGTTATCTTAGGTTATCTTATCAGCTTCAGCATACCTCAGATAATTCAGCACACGCGCCACCATCTCAGACGCAAAATCTTATTGTATTATTTATAATGTCAACGTTTAAATTTTAATTTCAGTTTCAAGATCAAGTGACTATAAAAACGCATAAAGTTACTGCTTAGTTCTGCTTGCTATAGTTCTGCTCATAGGGTTTAAATATTCATTAAAGATGTTTATCATAAAAGTTGCATTTTATATTTCAGCACTGCTGTAAAATGATGATACTTTACATATTTTTACACCATCTTACAAGCGCCTGGGGTTAGTCATTTATTGTTTTTTTTTTTTTTTTTTAATATTCTCTTATGCTCACCGAGGTAGCTATTTTAAAAAAAAATCAGAAATACAATAAAATAGTACTTTTGTGAAGTGCATACTCTATTAAAAATAATAGTTTTCTATTTAAAAGTGGACATGAACTGAGAAATTCAAATTTAAAAAAAACATTTTTGACTAGTAAGATTAATGTTTTTTAATTTGGAGGTTAATGTATTATAAAAAAAACTTCCAAAGTCTTTTACTGAAACCAATGTACCAAAATTAAATTCTTCAGATTTTGTCTCAGTATGACAATGCTGTGACAAAAGCTCAACCCTACAGAATCAGATCGATTTCTATGTTTGTAATTTTTGCATCCTTGGCCCCGCCCACTGTCAAATTATTTTTGAGATGACAAGTAGAGAACAGAGCTGCAGAATCAACGGACTAAAAATAACATTACATTCCACCAGATCCTAAGTGGCTTATTTATTACACTTCATATGCCATAATCAACACTTTTCACTATAAGTTAATTTCAGCAGTTGTTATTGTAAAAATGGTTCCAAATATAATAGTTATTTCATATGCAAAGATGTTACCAAGTTACAAGAGTGGGAGTTTACATTTAGTCTATAAGGAGAATTCCCCTTTTAAATTGAGCTTTAAATAAGATGGCTAAATTTAATTTCCAAATTACTATTCTAAATTAGTAAAGTTTATTTCTAAATGACAACAGTTTATGTAAAATCAAAACATTTCTCATTATTATTATCAATGTTGGCAGAGAACATATTTATATGAAATATTTTTTTTATGTCTTCACTGTAACTTTTAACCAATTTATTGCATCTATTGGTAAAAACATTATTATTATTATTATTTTTATTTATTTATTTATTTTTTTTTAATCTTACTGACCCCAATATAGTGTATATATTCAAAAATGCATATTATTCATAAGAATAAGAAAAACTAAAACTCTGAATTTAGGGAAATTATCCTGTAAAAAATTACAAAAAGCTCCAAGATGTTATTGATACTTGAGAAGATAATGAATTATATGAAGAACCAAAGGTAGTGAAACTACATAGAATTATCCAGAGACACACAAATGCCTATTAATATCTACAGCTCCTTCTGGAATTACACAGGAATAATAGGGAAAAAAAGAACAAATATCTTAAAACCATAATGCATACTTACAGTCTCCTCCAGTTCCAGTTGGACCTTCTTATGCACTTCTGAAATCTCCATTAACACCACTCCTGAGAAGAAAAATGAAACATTATTGCTATTACATTACTTATTTATACGATTTTTTTTTCTAGTTTTGCTTCCATCTCGAATGGAAAAACAGTTCAGTGTTGCCTTTGTAGAGGTATTGAGTTGAACTACTTTGTACACGACTCCCCTTTGACTAAGTTTTTCATGCATTTCTCCTGCTCTTTTATGATCCGTGTCATTTCATCTAGTTGGGGCTCCATTAGTGCCCATGAAAACAGATGTGAGCTGTAGCATTATCACTCCTCCAGCAGTTATAATAGCTTCATTAGCATAGCAAGATCAGCAGAATGGGTCAGTAAATGCCATCTTTGTGTTGTCAGCACCTGCCCTGTGTTTTCACAACCCCTAAAGATGTTGCATGAAAGTGCACAACCTTACAAAGGTTACAGGCCTAAATGGATTGTCAGTAGTGCATACAAAGGCAGATGAAGCAGTATCAGTAAAATCAACGTTTGATTGTATTAAAAAAACAAATGATAAACTAAAGCAAATGAAATTTTACATAAAGCACAAAATTAATGCACAATATTCCTTTTTTCTCTGCTTAATGAATATCTTTGATTGGATCAGGAAAAAAACAATTGAGGCAATTTCCAATCCTACAATTTTCCACCTTGAATATCCCATTTCACAAATATATGAAATGCTAATTATGCTCAATGTTTATATCAGATGATTTACAGTAGTCAGTTGATTACAATTGATCATTTAAAAAAAAAAAGAGAGTCGCTGAATAGTTTTGTTGCATGTTCTTTATCATATGCCAGTTTCAAATGCATTTAATTTTTGAAAACAGCATTTAATGAAAGAAATAATGTTCAAATATACCTGGCAGAAACAGAATTAATAACTAAATGTTTGTGTGTCACATTATGTTCTGTTTATATTATCTTTAAGATAAAATGTGAACATCAATAGCTGAAAGCAGTTTGGCGCTGGCAACATTTAAGCTGTTTGATGCCATGAATTCCTAAGACAAGGAAGGAAGAGGGTTTCCTGGATGTGACAGGCGATGTTTTTAATGACAAGATAATATTACACAAGAGACCCGAGACCTGATTTCTCACAATAAAGCCATGCTACAACAACAAAAACTGAAATTACTGTGGGAATCACACTATTCCCATGACATGTCATTCAAGCACACCTACATTTATTTGGATAATATAAAAAGTACAGTGCCTTCTCAGTAAAATGTGTTTTTTTTTCTTTTCTTTTTATAAAATTAAAATGCCTCAGGTATAAAAGATTTGGGCTTGGGGATGTCACTGTGATCTGAGAATGCCACATGCATGAGAAATCTTCTGTCCTAACACAGACACCTCCAAGGGGAAAAAAAATATATTAATAAAGTAAACGCCTTCCAAAGTAAAACAGATTCACCATGATTTCCAGAATACAAATCAGCTAAACATTGTGCTTTTGTAACAAGTTAACCTTCCCTAACAACCTGCATGCACAAAGTAACATCAGCAGAAGGAAAGTTGTTTTAAACTGGAACAGCAAATTTTTGCATTTTGCTTTAAAACTACAAGTTCAACGATTTTTTCTATTGATTAATGTGCACTGATTATTCGACCACCATAAGAACAGTTTTATGCATTAGTAAAATCGATTAGAGCAATTTTGATTTTATGTTGGCTTAATATTAAACACATTCACACATTCTACGAATAAAGTTTGACACATGCTACCATTTCAAATGCATTACTATTTGCTATTATTAAAATGAAATGGAAACTTACCTCATCTAATTATAGATCTTATTATGAATGATTCATCTATGCTTATGTTTCTTTCTTTTGTCTGAACAAAGACCAACAGTATGAAAGAAAAGATATACACTTTTTTAATGACTTTAATTAAGATCTACTTTATAGGCAACTGGTTGTGTTTGATGTCTTCTAATGTGAAAGTGCTTTAAAATCTACTCAAAAATCAATCAGTGAAAAAATTATATTATCTTTAAACTATAAATAACCAGGAAAGAAAATTCTTTGAAGAAAAAAAATCTAGACACTGATTTATTGCTTAAATGCTTGTTGAGAAGGCTGAAGGACATTAAAAGCAGTGTTCTGCTAAAAAAAAAAAAATCCTGTGTAAAATCCTGTATGGGGCTGATAAACGGACACTTATTTCCATCATCATGCGCCAAAACCAAACAATGTCTATAAAATTTACCATGTTCCTACCAACCACATTCTGGTTGATGTTTGTGCTGTAAGATATGTCTGTTCCACCATAAAATGTCAAACAGGTTGACATTAAGGAACTTGTTTCGTTAAAATAACAAAAGTACACGTACATGTGAATGTTCATGGTCTTAATTTTAGAAGAGCGCGTCAGTAAAAAAGGCGGTGACTAAACTGAGCACTTCTTACATTCCAGTCATACATCTCTGACTGAATGCTTAAAGTCCTTAGAGAAATCACTTTAAGATCTAAATGGGGAGTAATTAATCACGTAGTATCATTTGATGAAACATTTGCCTCTGACATGCAGTCATATTAATTACTGCTAAATTCTAATTGTGTTAACCCAAATTTATTAGTAACTATTCCAGAACTTTCTTTCAGGTGTGTGACACAACACTCACTTAATCAAGACCTCGTGTCAATCAAGTGTCACAAGCTATAGATTCCTTATATATGAAATACACGCTGTCATAATACTTTTTTATGCACCAGTAATCACTACAGCATTAGAAAGACGGCATAAGATGGTGATATGATGCATGGTCTCATGACTAAATTAAATGTGAATATCAATGGCAAGCACTTTGCATGTTCTGCTAAAACAATCAAATGTGATGCTTTTTTTAAAGGGGACCAGAGGTGGAAAGATTTGTAGACAAGTCTCACAGAGTCGCTGTTTACTTAGTGTGTTTGCTGGCGGTCTGTGCAAAACATGTGAGAGAATCCACACTGTCTAGTGGTCATTTGAGCTGAAAGGGATTCCAGGAAAAACTAGGAACGATAAAACCAGTGAAGCTCAGTAAATCACAAAAGCACACTTCACTGGAAAGCAAATGTAAAAAGTAATTGTACTATGAACAATGTGTGCCATTTTCTAGGCAAATTAACAGATTTAATGTGAAGACATAGCCATTCATTTTTTGTATTTTTTCACCAAAAAAAAAAAAAAAGATATTATTTTCTTTCACCGGATCTGCGGTGGCGAGTATGAAAAGTTGCCATGAAACAGATGGCAGTTTATAAATCACAGTAAAGCACTGTCATTATGTCCAGACGATATGAATCAAACTGATGCTGAGTCACAAAAAGTCAACAAGAACCAAACCTGTCTGGGGCTTCAAGCAGACACAAATGTGGAACTCTATTTGAGAAAATGAGGAAATAACTGGCACAGCATATTCCAAGACATGTTGAGTCCAATGAATCATCTGTTAGGAAATGTTAAGCGCTCTGCACAAAGCACATCTATATCAGCAAAGGCCAGATTAGAACCTCTGGGCAATGGTTAAGAGACTAATACTCACCCATCTCCCTAGAAACAGGCGATACAGCAGCATTTTCCCCAATCTTTGAGACTGCATCGAAATATGTCTTTCCAGCAAAGGTCATTGCTATGAGAAAGTGAATAACTCATATTGATTAACAGGAACTGGTAACCGGACTGCCTTTATTTCAGATATTTTGGGAGAAATATAGTTTTTTTTGTTGTTTGTTTGTCAATCAGTTTTAGGTTTATTGAGTTTTGAATGAATATTTTATGCTTAAATGTAGGGTTGTGTATAATTATTCTTATGTAAATGAACTGATGTGATTACCTGTCACTGCTTTCTCATAGCTCTTCCCCAGGTTAACCAGATTCCGCAGTCCTGGGTTAAACTGTTCCATCACATTCTAGAAGAGCAGGAAACAAAGCTCATTATTGAAAGTTGTAGGGAGAGCAGCTTACTGCTGCAGAATGAAACTGAAGAAACATCAAAAGGGTCTCAGATTAAAGTGCCTAGCTCAGGGAAGATGATATCAGTGAGAAATGTCAGTGATAGTCAATGTTTTTTGGGACCCCATCAGTTTTTATCGTACAGACAACAAATAAAACATTATTCAAAGTTTGGAAATATGATGAGTAAATGATGACATAATTTAACATTTTGGGTAAACGGTTCCTGGTTCTACATTTTATAAGTGCATGTATTTCCCCATTCTATGTAAATCACATTTTATTGTGCACACAATTTCTAAAAATAGCTCTACAATAGCTAAAAATACCCTTGCTTAATCATTGACTTATAATTCTAATTATATTGCCTATGAGATCAAAGTCCTGTTTAAGTATAGGGCCCTCTGGGTCTCTATTGAAATGCCCTCCTGTAATGTAATGTAATTCTGGGCAGTTCCTCGGCTAATTCCCAAGAACACACCCTTGGCAAAACAATGAACAGTCAGGTATGCAATAACAGAAAAAGTTCAGCACAAACTGGTTTCTGAGATCAACCCAGAAACCCAACTGAAGCACTTTAAAATGCACTCATGTCTCTATTGCACAACTTGCACGCACCTTAATGACAAAACGTCAGAGTGCCATAACATAACACCTGATTATTAAACAAACCAACACAACTTTCACGAGGATGCTTGTACAGTGTTTTACAACAGACGGTCAAATAAAAAATTCTATACATACAAACGCGGTTGGCTTAATCAATGACCAAGAAAATAAACGCAGTTTAAACCTACGTTACCTTGTATGTGCTCTCGGTGAGTTTGTTCACGTCCTCCGGGGTTCGAGACATTTTTGCAGGTATTCTCCAAACGTCCTTGATAACAATGTGTTTGATTCAACTTTCCCCGTCCAAACCGTAAAGCTGTGTTTTCTTCCCACCTGTTAACGTGCGTGAAGCGGCAGAGAACAGAGCGCTCTAGCGCTCTCGAGAAGAACACGATACTGCACTGATGCACTGAAGGAGGAAACCTTTCCGCGCGACCTCAAGCCACACGTGGAAAGGTGGGATCCGTGACGTCACAGCTTTCTACGGCCAAACAGAAATTAAGTCATATTTCTTTCCCATCTATTTTTTAAATTTTCCCCTGAACTGTTATTTTTTATTTTTTGGCTTATTATTGGCTTACTATTACGATTCTTCCGTAATGATAATTAATAACTCTTTATTTATATATTAGTGATATTTGGGCTAAAGTTTGATGAATTTAGCTCTTTGAATATATTACGCACACAAAAAAATATTCATTTCTTTTATTACAATAAATAAAACAATTTGTGAAGTCTTGATTTAATGTTTTTTTAACACATTTTTATTAGCTAATTCATTGTCAAAAGCAAAAAAGAAATAAAAGAAAAAAAATTCTACACTAGGCCTATAATAAAGTCAATTTAATTAATATAGCCTACATGCAGACTGTTATCTGATTAATTATGCATTTAATTAATACAAAAAATTCAATTTCCATTTCATGAGTGATTAAAGATCATTTTGTGCACTTATGGACTAAAACTGGTACCCTAAGCTAATCAGAGTGATGTGTATATCGAAGATTGATATCAAAATCATGAGGTATAGTTCAGCTGATAAATAAAATAAATAAATAAATAAATAAATTTCACGCTTTACATTAGAGCGCCACTATGTGACCGTTTTTTTTCTATAGAGTTAGTAATTTTTTATTTTTATTTTTATTTTTTTTTACATTTTTTTATTAACTTTCCTTAAACACAATGAAGCTACACTTACACATAATTATAAAAAAGAAAATAACTGAGAAAAAAAACTAACCACAATGTGTTTTTGCAACAATTGCTGTAGGCTACATAACCTTGCCAGGGTGAATAAAAAAATAAAACTACATCAAGACATAAAGGGTGAATACAGGGATACAGTTTTCACAGCCTTCAAGTAAGTGGAATTCTGAAAAGTCAATCTTGAATAAAAACAATAGAGGTTTGGAGCCAGTAAACTTTTGTTTATGAATGAAGAATTTAGCTAAAAAAAGACATACATTGATTATTTAGTATTTCCCTGTATTTTCTTTTAAATAGTCAAATGAACCAAAGCAAGCATCCTTAAAACAAAGAAAAGTCACTTACAAAATAGAATTGTATTAACGCTACAAAACTTTTCAGTGTAGGAGCATTGCCAAAACAAATGTATGAAATCCTCTTCAGAAGAAATCAAACTTTACTTACTTCAATGTCTGATTTATATTTCTTAAGAAAGGCTTTAGTGGGGTAGCATTTGTGAATCAGCTTAAAATTTTTTATTTCCTTTATTTTATGGGTCAGCAGATACTTATGAGGCATAGACCATATTTTCTCCCAAGGAATATTCTCCACATTATTATTCCAATTTGGTATTACATAAAGAAGGAGTTCGTAAATTCATACTGTAGAAAAAAGTGCAACTACTAGCACTAGTACAAGTAATTTAATCGCTTGGGAATAATATGTTGACTGTTGCTTTCTCTACTATCTATTCAGAAGTCTGTCAAGAAATGAGCTTGTGAATTAGTCATGTTTCAGGATGAATTATGTTTTCTTCGGCATCACAGCACGCATCATTATTCAGATGAGCATAAGGAATCAACACGTGGATATGATTTCAAGCCTTTACAAAACAGCGTGAAAGACATAAAAGGCTCAATCCAGTCATCCTTTCACAAGTCACAAGCTGTCGTCTACACATTTAGAAATTAATTCTGACGAGTCCATATGTACGGGTATGTAGGCTATAGCTCTAATTAATAGATAGTATAAACATATGTTTTGCTGTTATGACTAATCGTTTAGTCTTCAGTTTTTATATTCGTGTTAAATGTTTTTACTTCAAGTTGCCAATTTATTTCCATCAGGATCCGGAGTTGTCTGGTTCACGCTATTCTCTCACTGGTTTCCGCTCTTGTTTCTGGGATACCTGATAAGTCATCCCATCAGTTATCTGGTAAGTTGCCTAGTCCTCTTTTGTGTTTTGACTTGGTTGATTACTTGTGGGTTACGTTGTTTCTATTTCACTATAGGAAATGTCAGAGGAAAGATTATTTTTCGTCAAATGGAAGAGAATTCAACATACTTGCGGGATAGTGGGAAGTTGGCATCTTACATAGCCACCGTGGTTTCATTTGAGCACTTTGACCCGAGACATACCCTGCGCTCTTTCACATACACATGGGACATAGGCAATGGGTGATTGTTATGTGAATAAATACATGAATTTCAATAAACTAAATGTTTATATTTAAAATATTTTTCTTTACAGTTGGCATTGTTCTTCTGTTTGTTTTTAGAGAAGTGCGTAAAGGCCCAGAGCCTTTTGTGAAATGTTTTTACACTTCACCAGGGAACTACACATTTCATCTGAGCATTGAAGCCAATACACCCCAACATTCCAGAATGACTGGCTTGTACTCTGTAAATTTGACAGTTTTAGGTGGGTGTATCTCTCTAGCTGACTCTTTATGGTACCAATGGTGTTAGCATGTCAAAGATTCTTTTGTTTTTTTTATAGATGCCATAAAGACCATTGAATTGAGAGGACCATCGATTTATAACGTCGACCAGAGCAGCAGTCTGTCCTTTTACGTTGGAGGAAGGTAAATGCATTTTAAGAAAGTAAAAAAAATATATTATTTTCATATACTCTTTCATTCTGCATCGACAGACTTAACTTTTAATTGTGTTTTCTATTGCATGTGATGTATGCAGTCCGCCGGTTTGTCTGTGCTGGAGAGTTTTGTCTGAATGCCACACGCCCAGCCCAGCTTCCTGCAATTCAGTCAGGCTCTACGGGAACATATTCAATCTGAACTACACCTTCAGATCAGTAGGATCGCACTGCTTAGACCTGAGTGTGAGAAACAATATCAGCAACCTCCAGACATCCTACAACATCTATGTGCAGAGTAGCCGTAAGTATAATGCTTTATCTCAAAGAATTTATCTTTCTTCAGACCTCCGGAAAAATAACTTTGAAGTGTTTTCTGTTAAGCTCATAAATGATCATATTCTTTATGTTAAACTGGAACATGTAATGGCACAAAAAATTAAATGAACATTTACTCACTGTCGTGTTCCAATCCTGTATGACTTATCAATGTGAATGAACATTTCCATTAAAATCACTGCTTGCTTCAGTATTGTGCCTGAACACATTTGGATCGGAAAAGTATTACTTGTTGCTCGTTCAGCCTCAGTATAGCATTTTGACATTCAGATTTTCAAGAAACCTCTCATAGGTGGCAAAAGAGATGTAAACTATTAATTAGGTTACTCTAAACCAACATTAGTTATTTCATACAACAAACTACTTCCAGTCATCACATTTGATTGGTCAAGCAGCATGCCAGAACTGTGGAGACAGTCTAGCAGCATCGGGTCATTTCACATTTAGCACTTTGTAAGTTTAATGTGTTTTCTGTAGTGTCTCTTGTACTATATTTTTAAGCCAGTAGGTGGCGACAAGTGACTGACTTAAATAATTAAGTGAGTCATTATATCATTATTTGACATATTTGTTCAAAATACTAATCATACCTGAACTTAGCTATACCAAGGTGCATTAACTTTAAACTCCGAGCAAACAAAATGACTCCAAATGAGTGTGTTGCCATAAAGATTAGCCTACTTGTCAATCAAATTAATCTTTTTAAATTAGAATTCACTCTCTCATGTATATGCTTCCCTTCCAGATGTGAATCTCATCTTCATTTTGCCCTCTGCTGCACTGATAGTTGCTAGTCTCATATTCATCTCTGTGTCAGTGTGTCGTCCACGCCAGCAATCCCTTATGTCTAAGGCTCTGGTGAGTGTTCAGAAAAGAGAACAAGAACATACAATAATGTGAATGTGCTTATGTATTTAAGCATTTTGTGCAAATGCTTTTAATTAAGTGTAACATATAGGTTTGTCCACTAGAGGTTGACATAGACCAGAAAGTAGGCTATTTAATGAAACTCTCTTTGCTAAAGGGTTATGTTTGTTATCCTCTAAAATTGTTATTTAAGTAGTGAGTCAGTCTTTTTTTTTGTGGTTGTAAAGTTGTATAACTCTTCTCTTGAAAATAAGCCACGAGTTGCTTTATTAGAGGTGATTCAGTTATGAAACCATTTCTGTCCCCTAATTTTTAATAGAGTTTTTATAACCTTTAATTTTTTGTTACCTTTTATTACTTACTTTGCTGAAATCTTATATTTGAACAGAATATCAAGCCAAATTGACTTATTCATAGTTGGTCAGACTAATTCTGAAGACACAGTATTAAAGGAATAGTTCACCCCAAAATGAAAATTTGCTGAACTTTTGCTCTCAGATCAGCCAGTATTAAAAACATATCGGAACAGATTTTGAGTAATATAGCATTAAATATCTATAGTGAAAAAAGTGCCATTAGAATGAAAATTCAAACAGGTGATCTTACACAATAATCCACAATATGGCCTCATTTGACATCTTGTGAATTAAATAGAACATAGTTTTTGGCCAAAATATAAGGCCATAATCTATAATAATGTTTCCTCCAGTTGAAACTTTAATCTCTGTTGTCCTCTCACATCAAAATATTGTGTATAGAATGGTTTTGGACTGTTTTAGCTAATAAATAATGCTTGACTTGCAAATATTCAAGATCTCTTCTGTTTCAGATGAGAGAACTTGTGAAAGTAGTATTATAGAGGACAGCTTTTCAGTTACATTCCATATATCCCTCTGGCTTATTTATTTTAGTTCTGCTCAAAATTGTGCTCATTTTGGACTGATGTGTTTCCTTTCTAATTAAACTACTTAATATTGACAGTTAAATATGGGACAATCATAGCAAAAAAGAAAATATTGTTGATGTAAAACAAAGCGTTTGTGCCTACATTTGAAATGTGGCTTACAGAGCTATGCTGCATATGGAAAAAATGAGATACAAGATGGCGGGTAAACAAAAGAGATTCATAAAGATTTGAAAGTCCTTGAATATTTGGGAGCGGATCAATGATAATCTTTTTTTAAAAATTGTGTGTTTACCTTGATAAAATAGCAGTGTGAAAGAATTACAGTGCCCTCCACTAATATTGGCACCCTTGGTAAATCTGAGCAAAGGTTGAAAATAAATCTGCATTGTTTATCCTTTTGATCTTTTATTTTAAAAATTTACAAAATTTTAACCTACCATTGAAGTAAAACAATTGAAATGGGGAGAAAATCTCGTTGTAAAATAAAAGTTTTCCTCCAATACTTTTTAGCCACAATTATTGGCACCCCTAGACTATTTTATGAGTAAAATGGCTCTTAAGTATATTCCCATTCATATTCACAATTTTGAGCACTCCAGGGTGATTATGAACATGAATATATCCAGCTCTGGCTTCCTGTTTCACAGAAATATATAGGAGGGAAAACAAAGCCCAAAATCCCTTAATCATCAACACAATTAGAAAAACAAAAGAATATATTTCTGATGTGCAGCAAAAGATAATTGAATTGAAGTGGCTTTAAGAAAAGAGCTAGAGCACTGAAAATGTCCATTTCCACCATCAGGGAAAAAATTAAGAATTTCCAATCAACATACAATGTTAGGAAACTGCCTTGAAAAGGATGTGTGTCTCTATCCTCCTAATACACAAAGAGGAGTAGAGTTTGAGTGGCAAAAGACTCTTCAAGGATCACAGCTGAAGAATTGCAGAAAATAGTTGAGTCTCAGAGTCAGAAAACCGTTAAAAAAAGTCAAACAGCCCCTACATCAGCACTTATTGTTCAGGAGGGTTTAAGAAAAATTCTCCTCGCTCATCCAAAAACAATCTCCAGCATGTTCAGTTGTCAGACAGGA
>JAUCMT010000021.1:4753981-4789207 GCA_032357475.1 Enteromius thamalakanensis
TTTGTAGATGTATATTTCATCATTAACTAATCTCTTATAAATGACTTATAACCATCCGCTATTCTAAAGTGTTACCAACTATGTTACCCTACTGTTATGTAATTGCTTTTCCATGGGACTTTTTCCTAGTTGTACAAACTGAACATTCACAACGTGGTGTCGGAGTTTGTGCCCCTTATCATGAACACCATCATGCTGCAGGTGTCTCCGCAGGCTCGGTCAGTGACCTCTCACATTTCATTGAGCCACTAACACACAGAAATGGATTTCATTGGTACAATTTAACACGTAGTGACATTTAAAGCTTCTTGCTTTCTGTCCATGACAGGCAACACAAGCTGTTCAACAAGGAGCTTTATGCTGATTTTATTGCCGCACAGATCAAGACCCTGTCATTCCTGGCTTACATTATCCGGATCTACCAGGTAGAAATGTAGCCAAACCACCTGTTTATTAAACTTTTCTAAACTTGGTTTAATACTCAAGCTGTGACTAACGTGGCGGCGTGTGTGTGTGTCAGGACTTGGTTGGGAAGTACTCCCAGCAGATGGTGAAGGGGATGTTGCAGCTGCTGTCTAACTGCCCCCCTGAGACGGCTCACCTGCGGAAAGAGCTGCTGATCGCTGCCAAGCACATCCTCACCACAGATCTACGCAGCCGTGAGTCATCCACCGCTAAACACTTTGCAGATTGTTGGCAGATATTCCCAAATAAGATATGCAAAGCGCTCGCTATTGTAGGAGCGCTCGCATCTGGTGTTAATTACACCGCTGAGCTTCATGGGGTACCGCTTTCGTATGTAATGGCTACGTTCTCTGATTTTCACCTCTCAATCAATAGCATTTGAGAGAGGAATCTGATACACTCTTCTAAATCATTAATCCTGTAGAGAAGGTTAAATGAATCGATGAGAAACTCTGAGTGTTGAGGTCTGGCATTGATGTATCTCATGGTTCATGGGCCCCTGAGCTGTTTCGGTGAGCTTCGGCGCCTGCGATGGCATCTGATAAAGTCTGTTTGTGTTGCAGAATTCATTCCATGCATGGACAAGCTTTTCGATGAGTCAATACTCATTGGTTCAGGATACACCGCTAGAGAAACGCTAAGGTAAGAATGCAGATTAACCCCTTATAACACAATATTATGTTTAATATTGAATGTTAATAAGCAGTTTGTGCAATTTGCAGGGCACACATTTAACCTCCAAAGCCTAGCTAGGCAGCACTACAAGGCATTGCAGATCCACTTAAGCGTCTTTTTAAAAATTAGTCACTCGTTTTATCTAAATACTAAAGTGGCATTCATGCTGTGCTTTGCAGAGAAAGCAATCCCAAAATAGATTTTGACTAAGTAAAATTAAAAATTTAAAAACATGTTGGCAAACATTTTATTTATTTTTTTTAACTCTCATAAAAAAAACACAAAACCAAATATGCAGAGTTCTGCACTTCCAGGAATAGAAGGATACGGGCATTAAGAAAGGAAAGAGGAAATAATAAATGTATAAAACCAAACTATATATGTGTGTGTGTGTATATATATATATTAAATAAATATTTATTTATTGATGAAACGTATGAATTGAAATATTAGAGATGTTTATTAAAATTATTTGCTGATGCTTAGAAACTGAGAAGTATTTAAATGTTATGTATGAATTTATATAAATCAGTTGTTTTAAATGGTACAACCTATTTTCGGTGACAAAAATGTAGAATTTTTTTATGGTGATAAATTATTAGTGATTTTAAAGATTTACTACATTAATTTAAGATTTAAGAAAGTTATGGTTAGATGGCATCTAAATGTTACAACAGAGAAGACACATTTAGTTTCCATTATCGTCCAATCTAACTAAAAATAATCTAATGGCACTTGTTATTCAGTGGTGATAAAAATAAATGGATGGGGAGTTGGATTGTAACCCAAAGGTTGTGGGTTCGAGTCCCAGGTCCGGCAGGGATTGTTGGTGGTGGGAGTAAATAACCAGAGCTCTCTCCACCTTCAATACCACGACTGAGGTGAGACTCTTGAGCAAGGCACCGTTCCCCCAACTGCTCTCTGTGATGCTCCAGGTGTGTGTTCATGGTATGTGTGGGTGGATAGTTGTTCACTTTTCACTGCTGTGTGTGTGCACTTGAATAAGTTAAACGCAGAGCTGGGTCTGCAGGCTAGTTCACATCACTTGCCGGATAGGAGTTGTTTGTTTTTATGTCACCTCTCACACTATGCAGTCTCTTCAGGAGATAGAATTGATTTGTTTGAGTCATTTGTTCATAATGTAACATCGTGAAATAGCGATGAAGACTCAGGAGAAGAACTAATCATTTCCGTTTCAAGTACTATAGGATGTTGCACATGCACAGTCAACGTAGAATGGATAAAATGTTGAGAGAGACACTTTTTATTTGTAGTGGGTTAGTCATTTAGAAGGTTCTGTTTCTATTTTATTGCTTATTTAGAAGGAAGTTGACTATGTAGACAGCAGGGTAGCACAGTAGATTTTGGATTGGAGCCATTATAACAATAAATGGTAATTTTATAGCCATTTCTTGAGTGTGGCTAGAGGCCACAATCCTTCCAAGTTTCTTTGGGGGAAAAAAAAGTTAGATTTCATCAAGTGCAACATATCAGAATTGATTGTTAATGGTGCGTGACTGAGCTGAGTTGCCCCACTAGGCAGAAGAGATCCAGGTGCCCATCTTCATGTGCCAGGCTGTCCTGGCATTGCCCACTGTCTGTCTCCCTGCCCCAGATGTCATATGCCTGCCAACGCCACCCCTTTTTCATCCACGGCTTCCATCAGCCTTCAGCGGGCAAATTTGGCAGGACTCAAAATCTGTCAAAGCCATTAGTGTCGTTTATTCTGAAACTTTGCCTGAAATCCCCCAAGTATCGACCCAAGATATTATTATTAGCCAGGGTTGAAAGCTATTTGTTCTTTAAGGGTTGGTTTTGATCAATTTCAGGCTGGAGGTTCCACACCACAGGAGTAGGGATATATTTAAGTCAATAGCACTATAAAATTAATAAAAATGTAGCTATGCTCCTTTTAAAAAGTGAGGGTTCAAAAGGTTTTTTGAAACTAATAAACTAAACTTTTATTCAGCAATGAATCATTAAATTGATAGAAAATGTCATTTGTATAGTTACAGAAGATTCCTGTTTCAGATATATGTTCTAAAGAACGGTGTTTGTTACACTTTATTTTAAAGTGTCTTTGTTACAGTGTAATTATTAACTGCTTGTACTTTCTATATGGATAGGATTAGGTTTTGGATAGGGTTACTTGCATGTAATTATGCATAATTGTTATTATAGTAGTAAGCACATGTAATGTGTAACATAATAAAGTGTTACCACTTTGTTAGTAGAAATCTTTAATTATCTAAAAATGTAACTGTGATTCTATGAAATTATCTTCACAAAGAAATTATCTTTACTGGAGTAATGGCTGCTGAACATTCAGATTTGCCATCACTGGAATAAACTAATTTTAAATGTAAAACACATTTTAAAAACTTTAATTATTTCAAAATATTACTGTGTCATATAGATGCAGATTTATAGACTTTTGTATGGCTGTTTACCTAGTTAAACATGGTGAAGGGTTAAACAGTCATTTGTGTCTTATATAAACAAACTGGCCAATAGTGAACATTACCATAGCATTGAAATTGCTACTGAAAAGTTTTTGTTTTGCCACAAACCTAACAGAGATCCTCTAGAAAGCTTAGTTTCTGTTGTCTAACAGTGAGTCTCTTGATCTTTCAGGCCCTTGGCATACAGCACGCTAGCAGACCTGGTGCACCATGTTAGACAGAACCTCCCATTGACTGACCTCTCTCTGGCTGTGCAACTGTTTGCTAAGAATATTGACGACGAGTCCCTACCCAGCAGTATCCAAACTATGTCCTGTAAGCTGTTGCTAAACCTTGTAGACTGCATCCGATCAAAGAGCGAACAGGAGAATGGAAACGGAAGAGACATTCTCATGAGAATGCTGGAGGTGAGGTAGACTGCCGCGTTAGCCTGCGTGAATTATGCTGTGATTTTAATTATAATAAGATGCATGACTGGTCACATGCAAATACATTTGTAAAGCACAAAAATACGGATCTGACGTTATATGTCTTCTCTATTCTCAGGTTTTTGTGTTGAAGTTCCACACCATTGCACGGTATCAGCTGGTATCTATCTTTAAAAAGTGCAAGCCCCAATCTGAAATGGGTGTGGTGGACACAGGGGCGTTACCAGGAGTCCCAGCCACCCCTACTGTAACTACACCCGCTTTACCTCCACCTCCACCTGCACCCCCAACTCCTGTCACTCCTGCACCACCTCCAGCCACACCTTTTGATCGACCGGGGGACAAGGAGGACAAACAGACCTTCCAGGTGTCTGACTGTCGCAGTCTGGTTAAGACTCTTGTGTGTGGAGTGAAAACCATCACATGGGGCATCACATCTTGTAAAGCACCTGGAGGTGAGAGAAGCTTTAGACGGACATAGATATGTTTGACAAAAGTACTGGTCTGAAGTACTGTTTGTTGTATTACAGAGGCACAGTTCATTCCCAACAAGCAACTCCAACCCAAAGAAACACAAATCTACATCAAGCTGGTCAAATATGCCATGCAGGCCTTGGACATCTACCAGGTATGACCGTCCACTGATCAGTGCAAATTGCCCCACCATAGTCCTTACACAGAATTACTAAAAACGTTCTGGTGCAATAGCTGAGGTGTTTAAATCTGAAAGTCATATTTTGTTCAGAACACAGTAAAGTTGGTTTATTCGAGCACACTTGATACCGAGAGCTGAAGTTTACAGCTTATCACAGAGCCAACCCCCTTTTGGCTAGGTACAGATTGCTGGCAATGGGCAGACGTATGTTCGTGTGGCTAACTGTCAGACAGTGCGGATGAAAGAGGAGAAGGAGGTTTTGGAGCACTTCGCGGGAGTCTTCACCATGATGAACCCCCTCACTTTTAAAGAGATCTTCCAGACCACTGTTCCATACATGGTGGAGCGCATATCCAAAAACTATGCCCTACAGGTACTGGAGTTTTTGTTCACTGCAGAAACGACTTGACACTACTTGAATTCTACAGAATTATTGACTGTTAATTTGATATGAATGTTCAATCCTTCAACAGATTGTGGCGAATTCCTTCCTTGCCAATCTGACCACCTCTGCACTGTTTGCCACCATTTTGGTGGAGTATCTGTTGGAGCGTCTACCTGAAATGGGCTCCAATGTAGAGTTATCAAACCTGTATCTCAAACTCTTCAAACTGGTCTTTGGCTCGGTGTCTCTCTTCGCTGCTGAAAATGAGCAGATGCTCAAGGTGAGTGTTGTGTCATGTGCACATGCAGGTTTATAAAGCAAATTGTGGCATTTTTTGTCTTTTTAGTTGGCTAAGCTGCTTATTTTGAGTATTGAGTAGGTAATTCAGAATTTCTTCAGAGTGATTGGACACAGGGATCGCTCACACACTCTGATGACACTGTGCTGTCTAACGCCTCAGCACCAGTAACCGTACTGCATTAATTTTAATCCGTTCTGTCAGTTCCTCTGATGAGAAATGACACTTGTGTCTCAGATTGACAGGAAAGACCAAAGTGAAGGTCACTGTTGAAGTAGTGGAGCGGAAAGGGTTTCTGTATTTCACTTCTTGTTGCCCGCTGAAATGATCCTCTTATATTGAGTGTCACTGTTTTGAAATAGTTATTTATTTTATTTAAGTTAATATTTGCAGTTTACGTCTCCCTGTATTGCTTCAAACACACATACACTACCAGTAGGTTTAAAATGAACACTTCTTGTTTTATACTTTAGCAAGGATGCATTAAATATATCAAAAGTGACGGTTAAAGATTAACATTTGTATAAAGGAAGTAGACGCTGTCCTTTTGAACAATTTATTTGTCAAGATTATTCTGAAAAATATATTTATCATGGAGTCCACAAAAAAAAATTAAGCAGCAAAAAAATATTTCTTGAACACTAATTTAGAACATAAGAATGATTTCTAAAGGATCCCATCACACTGGCTTCTGATTTTTGTTTGCTGTATTTTCGATCAAATAAATGTAGCCTTACTTGGCATAAGAGATATCTTTAAAAAAACATTTTCTATACCAATAAATATATTTCTTATAAAATTGTCTAAATATATTCCAGTCAAGCAGCCTGGCTAATATATCATTATATGCTTTTGCTCGCTTGTTGTGCTTACTTTTACACTGAAAAAAATAGTTCCTATAACAAATAGTTTTTTTTATTTTCAACAATGTATTGATTCTCTCTCTCGCTCTCTCTTTTTTTTTTAAGCCTCACCTTCATAAAATAGTGAACAGTTCCATGGAGCTGGCTCAGTCTGCTAAGGAGCCCTATAACTATTTCCTGTTGTTGAGGGCCCTGTTCCGCTCAATAGGGGGAGGCAGCCATGACCTCTTGTACCAGGAGTTCCTGCCTTTGCTGCCTAATTTGCTGCAAGGTGAGTCAGATCACTAACTGTAGCAGTTCCTCACAACAGTGGTTGTTACCCAAACCCCAAAGTGTCTTCTCTGTCAATTCTAAAAGGGCAATAGTGCAGCTAAATATTATAATAATAATAATTATTATAATAAATCTAACAAATTAGGTCCAGCAAACCATATGATGCATTGTGGGGGTAGCCAAATAAATGAGGATCAACTCTTCTCATATTTTCAGTTTAAAAAATGATGTAATGATGTCTGTCACTATATATTTATCTCCTTGAGTATTGATTTGTTGTGTTTCTTTTAGGTTTGAACATGCTGCAGAGTGGCCTCCATAAGCAGCACATGAAGGATCTGTTTGTGGAGCTGTGTCTCACTGTCCCTGTCCGGCTGAGCTCTCTTTTGCCCTACCTGCCCATGCTCATGGATCCACTGGTGTCTGCACTCAACGGTTCCCAGACTCTGGTCAGCCAGGGCCTGCGCACACTGGAGCTCTGTGTGGACAACCTACAGCCTGACTTTCTGTATGACCACATTCAGCCAGTCCGAGCTGAACTGATGCAGGTGAAACCTCTGACCTTTTCACCTTAGCCCTTACTGAGGCCTGATGGATGATTCAAATGTTTTTCTTAATGCATTTTTAAACAGGCGTTGTGGCGAACGCTTCGTAACCCTGCAGAGACCATCTCCCATGTTGCTTACCGGGTACTGGGCAAGTTTGGAGGAAGTAACCGGAAAATGTTGAAGGAGTCCCAGAAGCTGCAGTATGTGGTGACCGAGGTTCAAGGCCCCAGCATCAAGGCAGAGTTCACAGACTGCAAAGCCTCCATTCAGCTTCCCATGGAAAAGGTAATGCTTAGATCATCCTCATACAAGCAGCATCTTATTGTGTTGACAATGCATGATATATACGGTACCTTGCAGGACTAGGCATTATATTGGGATAAAACCTCTACTGAAGTATAATTAAATATATTCTCTGCAGGTTTCAGAATGAATGGTGGCACTGTCTTCATTTATATATGTAGTGTATGGTCAAATCAAAATTATTTGGACACCAGATAAAATTACTAGTGGGTGCAGGACACTATAGTTGATTTATGTAAGTGATGATAGCAAAGTAAATTGCATCCAAATGACACATTATACGCAAAATGTCTTCATACAGTTGGCTACTAGTAAAATTTATATAAATTTGGGACCAAAAATTATTCAGACATTTTGACCAGACCATGTTTTGCTTAAGAGTTTTTTCTTTAATTTCTAATGTGACCTTTTCACACCACAGACCGTACAAAATTCAGCATTGCTTGGTAATTGGATGATCTAAACTGGTATTATGTAATTGTGTACCTAAAAAAATGTAACCGTTGACATCTATTAAGCCTAATTAATTCTATACCTTTCTTTCAAAGTTATCTAACATTATCAATATTAATTTGTTCTGTTACAGTTCTTGCCATATTTTCTTGCCATTTTGAAAACAATAGCAAATAAACTGATAATGTAAGAAATGTTAAAGCGATATGATTAAAGAAAAACAGTGAACACTGTGTCATGCTTAACTCTGAGCATTTATTTGATTAAAAAATGGTAAAATAAAAAAGCTTGATAGTTTTAACTTTTGAAAATGTAAGAAATTAGTATTGTATTTTTAAAGTTGAATTATGAAGTAAAATTACAACATTTTACATTTACGTTTTACATGAAGTGTGGCTTCAGAATGTCACCCGTTTTCCTTCATTTCAAGGAAGAGAGTGATTAGTGCATTCTTTAACATTTTGCTCTTTGGGCTTCCAATGAAGTTTTCATTTGTTTCAATTATTCCTTTAATAGGAAATTGCTAACTCTATATTTAATAGTACCTTTTCACAAGTCCCTTCACTTTACTTTTCAGCACTGTTAAAAGGTTCAGGTGAGTTTGAGGTTGATTTGAGATGAATCCACTTTTTTGGGTTGTCGTTAAGGACTCTCAGAGAACTGTAAGAGGTTATGCCGTGTTTTTAAAAAGCTGCCACCATGGCAAACTGAAACGGAGCTTTCTGGTTTGCTTGAGAGCAATCTCAATAAACAGTAATGAATCCACTTCCTTTCATATGTCAATTTGCCCTCAATATGTGTGTGAATGGGGTTGGTGAGGTTGAGGGGTTAGAAGAGGGATTCTCAGCATGTAATGAATCCTTGTCAAAGTGTAGAATGTGCAGAAAGACTTCGTCTTCCCCAGGTAATTAAATAGATCATCAGGCTGTAAGCTGTGCTCATCTCTTCCCTCCTCCCCACCCCCCTCTAATCAATCTCTCCCTGCTGTGCAGACGGGATTATTTACTCCAGCTAATGGCCCTTCCTGCTGCTCGTCGCTGCTTGGGAAAACGCAAACTGTCATTTCTGTAATTGTGTTCACTCCACAAAGATGGATGCTACCGCCGTTGCACCATCGCTGCTTAATTTCATTTGCATGCGCCCTGTGGTTGCCGCAGGCGGCAGCTGCTGTTTGAAGCCGCCCGGAGCGCAGTGATGTGTTAGGATCGAGACAGACAACAACTCATTCTGTCCCCCATAGGACCAGCCTACACTCTCAAACCATGCACACTTGTTTCAATATGTGTAGAAATTTCCAAGCACGCTTTGATTTGGACGCCAGCCGATTTGAACCGTCTTCTCGTTTAATATGAAGCCATTCTTCGTTCCGTCTCTCCAGGAACCCAGACGGTTGTAAATGAGAGCTAATGCAGCGTAGTTCAAGAAAGTTCTCTGTGAATATTCTCAAGTCAGAGACAGATTGCGCTGCTATCAGAGCTGATGGTCTCTCTTGCTTGATTAATTTTGCCCATATTTGTCTGATTTACATGCATCATGGTTTTAAACGAAGTTGAAACATTCAGACATGGTGTTAGAGTCCATCACCAGGGGGTTCCTAGATCCATTTGCTGAACCCAGCTGAGGAGGAGCGACAATTTAACATGAGGGAAAAACTCCGAAAGTGTTTTAAAGGAAAACTCTCACTTATTTATGGAACACACAAACATTTTTAGGGGCCAGGCCTACACTGTAGAGGCCTTGGGCGTTTGAAAAATGGCATAGTTTGTGTGGAGGTACCTCTTGGGGAATAGAACATGTGTACGAGGTTATGTGACTTTTATAATAATGTCTCAACAAGGCAAGAACAGCTCAAGACCCTCAGGGATTGTAAAACAGTGCTGTACTGCCAGGTATGACCCTCTTTTTCTCAACCTGTGTGCCATTTATTTCACCTTTTCCAAGAGCACATTAAGAGCCGGTTTTGGGTTTTCTCTTGAAATGACCTGCGTGGCTGTCAGTGGTCACGCTGTCTTTGGCGATAATTCATTCAGACAGCCCTTTCTGTGGCGAGCTGCCTTTTCTATCCTTGAATCTTACTAATTAGCTCATCTTCTCCCTCGACGTGTCTTGCCACTTTAGCTTGTCTCTTTCTAATTTAAGGGTTAAGAGGCATCTAATCACTTCAGAATGTTTTAATGTATGATGGGTCTTTAAGTGTCATCACAGAAAATTTCACTCAAGCGAGGGAGATTAGTGTCGTATAAATGTGCAACATAACTTGTATAAAAATGATGTGTGAGGCATGTAATCATATGCTATTTTGTGATGAGGTTTTTATCACGTTAACTCATTTTTGGGTTGTTAATGTGAGGCATTAAAGTGGTTTTATTTTAAATGTGTTCATTTGGTCAAGTAACATTTACCGTTGTTCTCGTTATGCGTCTAGGCTATAGAGACTGCACTGGATTGCCTGAAGAGTGCCAATACTGAGCCGTATTACAGACGACAGGCCTGGGAGGTGATCAAATGCTTCCTGGTTGCCATGACCAGCCTGGAGGACAACAAGCATGCCCTTTACCAGCTTCTCGCTCATCCCAAGTAAGACATCCATTTAATGTGTCATGCACTGGCAATAAATAGCTCAATATGAAACCATATTTTTCCTATTAAAATCTCAGGCTAATTGTTTACATTTGGTGTGAAAAGCATGACACTGACCGCTCAAGTTCTTGATTAGGGATGCAACAACTACTTAATATTTATAAAATCTATGATCTAAATTTCGGGGGAAAAAATTAACATATAGAAAATATATTGGAGGACACAGCCTGAACTGTGATCTAAAACAGAATGTTTGATGCCGTTGAGTTGAAACCTGCTTAGTTTTCCTATTTAGTGATTTTATTTATTCAGTTTAAAGCAGCTTTAGAATGTTTCCTTTTTTGTTCATAATATACATTACAGCATAGCCTACATAGATGCATACAAAGGATATTTTTTGAAAAAAAGAAAATTGAAAAATGCAGAAAACACATTTGGCTTTTTAAAAACCTTATTAATTGGAGGGATAATTGATAGCTATTAGTTGCAGCCCTATTCCCATGCTATGTGAGGCTTAAACCTGCCTCTGGATTTTTTTTTTACTGTTTTTGCTATGTTTGCAGCTCCTCTGGGCCTCATCCAGCCTGGCCGCCACTGTCTACAGTGTTCAAAGGGCTAATTACTCAGAGCCGTTTCTGCTGGCTGGACTGGATGGTCACATAACACAGTCATTGATCTCCATGCTGAGGCTAATTGACTGTACTTTATCTGTTTACCCCAAAAGCCAGTCAAACGGGCCTCTTCCGAAATAACCAAGTGTCAGTTATATGGGAGTAGAGCCTCTGCCGCTGTCAGATGTCTTGATTCATGACATTCTCTCTCCCTCTTTCAGTGTGGCACACTGCACTGGTCATCATGAAAGGGGCCTTTTTCAGAAGGCGGAATGCCCTCTTAATATCGCAAATGCCAGGCTGGATAATTGAGTCCTATTCAAGTGGCAGCGTTATGAATTTGAATTGATCTGACCGCTCTCTTCGGCTCAGTCCTCTCCCTAAGCCAAGCCTTTTAAATAGCGATAATGAAATGGAGTGATCCATCACCACTGCTACCGGCTTTGGCAGTATAGAACACAGGCTTGAGGAAGGATAAAACACTCACTCCATCAATGTGCTGCTATCAGCTGGGATAAATAACCAAACATGAGACAAAATGTCAGCCAGACACAAAGCCAGACTCCCATGGGGCTCAGCTGTCCAAACACAAAAAGCCTTTTATTCTCGGTAATCAAATCAAATCGCCTGATTGGGTTATTCAACCTCAGGCGCATGTAATGGAGCGAGTTCATGGATGTGATGCGAATTATGAGCTAAATCCCTTTGCTGGTTTTCGACAGCTTCACAGAGAAGTGGATCCCTAACGTGATCATCTCCCACCGGTACAAAGCCCAGGACACCCCGGCACGCAGGACATTCGAGCAGGCCCTGACGGGAGCGTTCATGTCTGCAGTCATCAAGGATCTCAGGCCCAGCGCTCTGCCTTTCGTTGCCAGTTTGATCCGTCATTACACTATGGTGGCAGTGGCTCAGCAGTGCGGTGAGGAATTATTTTGCCTCTTTGGTAATGTCATCTATATTGAAGATAGGTCTGTACATAACCTGAAGTGTTCACTTACACAAGAACATAGGACACATTAATTGGCTTTAAGCATATGCTATTTAAATAATTTTGTGTGTTTTTATTTTTTGTCTGTTTTCGAAACTTTCAAAGTGCACTCGGATCATCACATAACTTGTACATTTTCTGCTCTAGGTCCCTTCTTGCTGCCATGCTACCAGTCTGGCAGCCAACCCAGCACAGCTATGTTTCACAGTGAAGAGAACGGCTCCAAAGGCATGGACCCCCTCGTACTGATTGATGCCATCGCCATCTGCATGGCCTATGAAGAAAAGGAGCTGTGCAAGATTGGGGAAGTAGCACTTGCAGTTATCTTTGATGTTGCCAGCATTATCCTGGGCTCCAAGGAAAGGGTGAGGACTTCTCTTGAAATTTATCTTTTCATAAACATTTTTTCTTTCCATGTGAAAGTTCTTCTTTTGAAACTCAGTCTGGCTCTTTCTTCAGGCATGCCAGCTGCCGTTGTTCTCCTACATTGTGGAGCGGCTATGCGCATGCTGTTATGAGCAGGCCTGGTATGCAAAGCTGGGTGGAGTGGTGTCTATTAAGTTCCTGATGGAGAGGCTTCCTCTGATCTGGGTGTTGCAGAACCAGCTCACCTTCCTCAAAGCTCTGCTCTTCGTCATGATGGACCTGACAGGAGAGGTACAAAGACTTTCTAATGTCATTAGAAATCGTTGTTTGGGCTGTTTATGTAAACTTCTAAATCCCATAATGCCTTTTAGGTGTCTAATGGCGCAGTTGCAATGGCAAAGACCACACTGGAGCAGTTGTTGATACGCTGTGCCACTCCTCTTAAGGATGAGGAGAAGACAGAGGAGCTTCTGTCTGCTCAGGATAAATCTTTCCATCTTGTGACTCATGACCTGGTACGGGAGGTCACCTCCCCCAATTCCACTGTCCGCAAGCAGGCCATGCACTCTCTGCAGGTGCTGGCCCAAGTCACAGGCAAGAGCGTCACCATCATCATGGAGCCTCATAAAGAAGTGAGTGTGCTGCTTTTTTTTTTTTTTTTTAAATAAATAAGGACTGTAAGGATAAGGACTATGGCAGGACTTTCTTTGCTGATCCGGTCAGATTTTTACTTGCCCTGCCAACATTTTTCCTGGCACTATTTAAAAAGACTATTTCATGTATGTGTTCTTTTCTAATAAAGAAACCATTTACAACTAAAATTTTATTAAAATGGTTTGAAATTATTATTGCACTTTTATTTTTACATCTTCCTTGCTAAAATAGAAACGTTTTAAAACTGATTAAAATTTTTTATTTAAAATTAAGTATCAGTGTTTTCATTTTACAATTACTTGGTTTTTAAGTTTTACCTTTTGTTGTTTGTTTTTAAATAGCTCAATTTTGCACGAATAAATATAAAACTCCCAATTTGACAAGCTGCAAAAAACAATCTGTCAGCCTGCTTAATATTTTGTTGACTTAAATCACAACTCATAGCCACAGTATTTCACAGAAAAGACATTGTTTACTTTACAAAACGTACGTTTTGGTATTGCCCCAAGTGATGGTTCCATCAACTTTATCAACACAAGCCCACGGCTATCACACAACTCTTATTGTTAACTCTTGCATGGAAGGAACATTAGGTCAGTGAGCTTCCTTCCTCTATTCAGGGATAGTTTAAAACTCCTTATTTCCTCCAGGTGCTGCAGGACATGGTTCCTCCGAAGAAACACCTTCTGCGACATCAACCCGCCAACGCACAGATCGGCCTTATGGAGGGCAACACCTTCTGCACCACCCTACAGCCTCGCCTCTTCACCATGGACCTCAATGTGGTGGAGCACAAAGTCTTTTACACAGAGGTCAGTCTGAAACTTTTCTGCTTTTAAGTGGGTAATATGAAATCACCAATGTGTTGATGCTCCGTGTACTTCCTCTCTGAGCTCCAGTATCTCTGATTTGACACAGTTGCTGAACCTGTGCGAAGCTGAGGATGCTGCTTTGATGAAGCTGCCCTGTTATAAAAGCCTTCCTTCTCTGGTGCCGCTGCGCATTGCTGCTCTCAGTATGTGCTACTTTTTAATTCATACGTAAACAAGAAACTATATATAGACTCTCTTATAAAATCTAGCGAGCTGTCTGGCTGATTTTTGCCTACATAGGCAGGCACATTCCTTCTAAGGCAGCACGCTAACTGAAATGGATCCTGATAAGCGATTTGATTTGAAAGAATTTACATGGGCAGCAACTCTGTATACAAATAAACCTCCACACAAAGTTGATTGCAAGCTTGTTGTTAGCATGGTGCTAATGTAAAGTAGGCCTTGATTACTTTTCTGATTGTAGTGTACCTGAGATGCCTCAATATGCTGCCTACATAGACAGCTCACTAGGTTTTGGCCGAGTGTTGTTGTTTGACACTTTCACATTCCAATTAATGTAAATGTTTTGGTGTCTACCACATACTGGCAGGAAAATGAAAAATGTCTACTGAATATTAGAACATTAGTGTACGTCTCTGTAATTGTGTCTCTGTGTAGATGCCCTGGCGGCCTGTAACTACCTTCCCCAGTCCCGAGAGAAGATCATTGCTGCCCTCTTCAAGGCCCTCAACTCCACTAACAGTGAGCTCCAGGAGGCTGGAGAGGCCTGCATGAGAAAGGTCAGCCCTCTTCCTCCCCAAGCCTCATTTCCTTTCTCCTATCTCTTAGTCTCTTCCGCACACTCTTCCTCTGCCCTGCTGCCTCTAATGAGTCCTGCCTGAAAAGATCAATAGAGGATGGAGTGAAACAGGCTGAGAGGAAAATGAATTTGGCCGTGATGCATCGTCTCATTGCGGAAGGCTGGCGTGGCCTTTCTTTTTGCTCTAGGTTTAGAGTTTTTCTGCTCCTGTGAATTGACAGGACAGTAGCGAAAAACCGGGTTTTAAGATGCTATTATCTTGTAGTCTTGTAGGCCATGTAAAAGCGACTGTCACTATTAAGCTCTCATGGGCTGTTTAATGGCTGTGTATATGGTTCGTAGTTTCAGTGTATTTTCATCTTCAAATGTGTTTCTCAGTTCTTAGAGGGGGCTACTATCGAGGTGGATCAGATCCATACACACATGCGGCCCCTGCTGATGATGCTCGGAGACTATCGCAGCCTAACGCTCAATGTGGTTAACAGACTAACATCTGTCACTCGTCTCTTCCCCAACTCCTTCAATGACAAATTCTGTGACCAAATGATGGTAAGGGCAAGTCACCACTGATGATGATAAACCCCTCAGCACCAAATCAGATTGTTAAAATGATTTCTGAAGGATTATTTAAATGTTGAAGACTGGTTTAATGGCTGCTATGTATTTAAGTGTAATATATTTAAATGTAGCAAAAACAAAAACATTTTGTGGATAAACATTTGAACAGTATGGTTTTTAATGTTGTTTTTTTAAGTCTCTTCTCACCAAGTCTGCATTTATTCAATTCAAAGTACAACAAAAACGTTCACATTTTTAAAATATTTGTACTGTTTAAGATAACTATATAAAATGTATATATTTTAAATGTATTTAATTTAGTCCTGTGCGTTCAAAACTGATTTTTTTAGCATTATTAATCCAATCACACGATCCTTCGGAAATCGTTCTAATATTTTGATTTGCTTCTCAAAAACATTTTACTATTTACTATAAATTTCAAAAGAACAGCATTTATGTCAAATAGAAATATTTTGTAACTATACATATTTAAGTATTAAGTAATATTTTATAATATATCTGCAGATATATGTGTATATATGTGTATGTGTGTGTGTGTGTGTGTGTGTTATTTTCTTAGATATTTTAACTATTCTTCAAAAGATTACAGCAGATAACCGTTAAAATTCACTATAGAATTCAAACAGTCAAGCACACAGACTCAGAGTTTCTTCTGCTCTTGCAGCAACATCTGCGTAAATGGATGGAGGTGGTGGTGATCACGCATAAAGGAGGCCAGCGTAGTGATGGCAGTGTGAGTAAAAGCTTGATTTAATATCTCTGTTGAATTATTTGTTGTACAAGGGCGGCAGCCTCGTTATATCTCAATGAGCGGAAGTGGTCTGTAGATACAGAGAGCTGAGATGAGCTCTCTGAACTGGACTCCCTCCTTCCAGCCCGGATCACCCCACTCAGACTCTGTGGCCATATTACAATCAATGATTAATTAGGCGCCATCCACCCCCATGCCGCCTAAGTAACGAGCCTTAGAGTTCTGGATCCTCGTTATCTTGTTGGACAGATAACCTTGTAGAATAGGAAAAGGTGAGAAGAGGAGAAAGCCTTTCTGTTTCCAAGCTTCAAAACGAGCTGCCATTCTTTCTGTCTTGTTCACGCCCTGCCTTTCTCTAAAATGTATTATAATTACATGCAAATTGGCCCTCTGTTCCTGCAGTTCTTAATATTCTTACAACAATGACAGAATGACCAGCCATACATGACAATGAGGCGGGGTCAGTCGGGTTCAGGGTTGGAAGGGTGGGGGGCACTCAGAATGCTAGTTCCAGAAGATTAGTTTAGTCATACTGAGAAAAGGAAGGTCAGTTCAGGGAGAACGTACAGATTTATCCTTCATGAGAGCATATACTCAGATAAGCCCATGCTGGGGTGCTGCTTCTGTTCTGGGTTTGTTTTTTCAGCGCTTGTATTTTAATGTTTTCTCAGTGTAAAAATATCTTGACAGTGTCCCAAATATAGTGCGAAGATGCAGTCAGGGATTATTAAGAGACTGTCTTGTTCTCTGTGTCATGCTGTACGAAGGGATGTTTTTTTCAGATTTCTAAAAGAGTCATGTTCATGTTTTACCACTGGAAAAAAATCTTAAATGCGAATGCTTGTAGGCCAACTAAAATGGTAAAATGCATGACATTTGTAATGCTAATTTAAAAATTTAAGTTTTGGTGTTTTTAGGGATGCCCTGTTATTGATACTGGCATCATTATCAGGCACAATACTGTACTTTGATTATCATTAAAATGCTCTCATACCAAAACACAAATAAGAATAGTCCTGAAAGTCTCAATGCAAAAAATTTGATCCTAATAGTAGATTAGATTTTCTTTATTTTTTATACAATAACAACCATGTCTATGTGTATGTTCTGTATAAAATATTATTGCAAATATTTAGGTTACCTTTGAACATTATTACATGTGTGTGTTACTTGTTGTTTTTCAAGATAATTATTACAATTTTCATTTTAAAGGTTTAGCAAACAATCATTGGTTTTGCAGTTATGCATCATTAAGTGCTTTGATCTTACCACCCATACTTTTGAATGCTCTTCATGCTAATTAATCAGTACAGAGGACTCCCACGTGCGATTTATCTCAAAATCAGTGGATTGAGTCCAACTGCCCATTTCAGTTCAGAAAAAGCTACTTTTTTAAACTTTTTTTAACTTCCACAACCTAGGAGTGCTTTGCAAAGAATCGCACACACCACCATTCACAGGAACCCATCTCCTAAATCCATACATCACTCATTACCCACACTGCTTTGCTGATTGTTTGTTGTCTCCTGTTCTGGCGCAGCCTGCCATGGAGGGTGTAGAGGTGAGATGGCGGCCTGCTGTGGGGTCTTCACTGGCTCCGCTCTCATTGTGCTCGTTGGTTACTATGTGCTAGTGGAGTCTTTGTAACCGTATCTCTGTGTTTGTGGTGTTGTGTTTGACCTCTACGTTTCACATATGAGGTGGTCCCTCTCAAACCTGCTACCGTATGATGTCCTGTGGATCTGTGATGTTTTCAGGAACCAACCCGATTTTCCTGCAGATGCTCCTCAACTTGTCACTGTTTATTATATATTACAGGAGGTACACTTGGTTTTCCATTGCTGGTTATCACTAACAGTCACTGTGATGCATTGCTTTACTCACTTCTGCAGGAAATGAGGATCTGTTCAGCCATTATAAACCTGTTCCACCTGATACCAGCTGCTCCTCAGACGCTGGTGAAACCTCTGCTGGAAGTGGTCATGAAAACGGAGAGGGCGATGCTCATAGAGGTACAAGATTGGCATAGAAATTGAAATCATTGCAATCAAGATAATTAGACTGATGTGGCATTTATATATCACAGAGTGTATGTATACGTGTAATACACGTACATAAACTACTGTTCAGAAGTTTGGGATCAGTGTGTATAGATCATGTGATAATGAAGACTTGAGTAATGGCTGCTAAAAAAGTTGGTTTTTCATAGGAATCAGTTAAATTTGTATTAAAAATGTATTAAAAGTTAGTATATTTTATACAGTACCTATATTGTGGTTTTTTTATGTTTTTCCACAGGCTGGCAGTCCCTTTAGAGAGCCACTGATCAAGTTCCTGACACGTCATCCATCTCAAACAGTAGAGCTTTTTATGATGGAGGCCACTCTTAATGACCCACAGTGGAGCCGCATGTTCATGGTTTGTTTGTTTTTCTTTTTTGGTCCATAGGTTATACAGAATTGTGTCTATGTCTAAAAATTCCTTGCCATCATATTTTATAAATGTTGCTCTTTTTCTTCATCCTTTTATCGTTTTTCTCATTTGCAGAGTTTCCTTAAGCACAAAGATGCCAAGCCACTTCGAGATGTCTTGGCCTCCAACCCAAATCGATTTGTGCCTCTGCTGGTTCCAGCTGGGCCTGCAACAACTGTGAGACCTGGGTCTCCTTCCACCAGCACTGCCCGCCTTGACCTACAGTTCCAGGCCATCAAGGTTGGCCAAACACTACTATCTTAACTGAACCATCTAGTTATATTTATCTTAATGTGCTTGTTTGTAGAGCTGAATATTAATGAGCATTAATATACTCCCTCAGATCATAAGCATCATTGTGAAAAATGATGAAGGCTGGTTGGCAGGTCAGCATTCTTTAGTCAGTCAGCTCAGGCGTGTGTGGGTCAGTGAGGCCTTCCAGGAACGCCATCGCAAAGACAACATGGCTGCAACCAACTGGAAAGAGCCCAAATTACTAGCTTTCTGTCTGCTTAGCTACTGCAAGTAAGTGTTGGTCTATTTGGTAGTGCAGATTTTACACAAGTCAAGTTTAAAAGTTATTTATCACTTGGAAAAGTTTTGATACTCAAAATTTTTATACTGAAGTTGTCATTTTTGTTTTAGACGCAACTACTCAGAGATCGAGCTACTCTTTCAGCTGCTGAGAGCCTTCACTGGTCGCTTTCTGTGCAACATGACCTTCCTGAAGGAGTACATGGAGGAGGAGATCCCCAAGAACTACAGCATCACACACAAACGAGCGCTCTTCTTCCGCTTTGTGGAGTTCAATGACCCACACTTCAACGATGAGCTCAAGGCAAAGGTGAGATTATGCCATTTGTATACCTGTGTATCAGTAAAAACACATTAAGAAGAAACTCCCATGGTTTTTGCCTTTGTGGTGACCTCTCATTTTTTATTAAGAGCTACCACGAGTGTGACTGATGCCATGACATGGACCTCCATGGTCAGCATAATAAATTCCACCTTTGCGGTACATTTCTGTTGAGAGTGGCACAGCATCACGCTCTCTTAACGCTGACCATCTAATGTGATTAACAAACCAGCCCCTGCTGAATATGTATGTTCAGGAGGGGAGGACGACAGGGACTGGTCGTGCATAACACACTCAGTTCTCAAAGGCACGTCTTCACAGTCAACCGAAGTCTTTGAAGAACACTAATGAATATTTATCTGCAGATTACTCTAATAGCCATTGCTCATACGCTGAGGGTTTGCCTTTAATCAGCCACGGGAAAAGATGGGTAATGTAGATGTTGGAGCAGGGCTCAACACAAAGAAGTTTTTTTTTGCTAGGTTAGATATGTCAGTAGTTTAGATTTTTTGGATGACATTTTCAATGTCACTGAGGCAAAATGAGAGAAAAAATTGTACAGTTTTAAATGACAAAATATTGCCCAGTAGTGTTGGAAGATATCATTTTCATATTGTCCCATCTTCAGCCTGTGAGGTTGTTTAATTATTTACTTCTTTTCATTGCTGGAAAGTGAACCAACAGGCTAAAAGCAGCCTAAATGTGTTTAATATGATTGGATTTGTATTTAACCCAACAATTTAATCGAAATATTGTACGCTACTAATAATGCATACATTTTCATCTGTTATTCAAAAAGTAGCTACAGAAAAGGAGCAACGAACATTACATACCTTCGCTGTTACAGCGATGACTCATCTGAATATCTCTGATTGGCCATTGCATTCATAATCACAAAATCGTGTGTTATTTGTTATATTATGTTAAAATGGTGAAAAATAAATATAATGCAATAAATATACCCTAATATTAATTAGATAATATTACTAGTCTAATACTACTACTACTACTACTACTACTACTACTACTACTACTACTACTACTACTACTACTACTACAACTAATACTAATAGTACTAACAATAATAATTGTCTTATCATCAACGGCATCAGCCACAGGTGATTTCTCTGACTATCATTGATGCTATTGTGTATTGGCACAACCCTATCGCATTGAATAATATTTATTTTTTGGCAATGTTCTGCACTTTGTTGATTCTTCGTACCCCTGTGGAGGGGTGTTTATAGTGGGCAAGCACTACCTGGAGTACATGGACGGGTCAATCGGGATATTCAAGGCTGTATTTCTAACAGGGTTGCCCGATTTGGGAAAAATGTCACATTGCGATTACTAAGGTAAAAATTTCGATTTACGACTGTGATACGAAGTGACGTTTTGCAAATAACAAGTTTCGGGAGGAAGCGCTGGACGAATTGATCATGGTGCATCGCTTATCCAATCAATCTCTTCGTTACTCCTGCCCAATCAAATCCTTCCTACCTACTATAAGTTATGCCGGATACCGAGATCTTGTCCTCGCTAGGGGTTTAAACCACTAGGGTTCGGGGTCCGCCGTTCTCCCGGCTCGCACCACCCCATCCACCCCCCGTTCACACCAGACGCCTCTTGAGCTATTCATGCATAGTTGGACGCTTAAACATTTCAAGTTTACTGGCTTAATTTGTGCTTGAAATTTACTTAACAAACATGAATTTGCGTCATGGCAGGGGCTTCTGCCAGGCGATTCCAGTCTCTGTAGTGGTTAAACATAAGGAAAAAATTATTTTTGTATATCTAATAGGCAAACTTTGGTTTAACAAATCTAGTATTTATTTCCATTTTATTCCTGTTTCTTTTAAAGTATAAATATGTATCATATAGCTCTAGCTCCTCCACATACAGCGACAATGATTTTGTCCTCCATAGTTTTGGATTTCTGCTTCTGCTTCCTAGTAATCACATCACTACTAGAGCGAGCTCCTGATTGGTTAATTCTGTGTAAATGACGCGGCGCAAATCACAAGTTATGTGCGTCAAACACGCATAACGCTGAATTCGCACCCCGTCATTCACGCCGCAGGGTGTCTAATTACGTCTTTGCATTGACTTAACATTTAAATCACTCGCGCTTAACACTTCAGTCGCGTCTGGTGTGGATGCAAGAATGAATGTCTTATGTCCACGAATGCATTTGTTTATTTAATATAATCGAAACATTTGCTGTAATGTAATTGCAATGGTTGACATCGCGATTGCGATATGACTAATCGCACAGCACTAGTTTCTAATCCCTACTTCATTTTCATTCATGTAAAAGAATTCCAACAACTTTGAGTAAGAGATCAAATGGCAGTTTATTAAAATGAACTAGAGGTTCTCCTCAAATTGCCACCCGCTACAATGACATTGAGAAATGGTAGTCGTGTATCGGCAGATAGTCTTCACAGCTTTGATGACTGAGGCTGCTCTTGCTCTGCTAAATCACCCCTCACAGCCAAACAGACGTTGCATCCCAAACATTCCCCAGGAGAGCTCAGCAGCTGCGCATTCTTTACAGAATACACGTTTAAGGTGATGTTTTCAGGCAGCTGGAGTTGCAGCGATTTGTGCTGTGATGGATTGTGTAGAAAAGAATTTGTTGTGATCCATCACTCATGCAAACGGTAGAGGGGCTCATTAGGACGAGGGATAATGAAGGAACACCTGCAGCCCCACGGCCCCCATGTTTGAATAAATCCACATGCTGATGCACACTTCAGCTAGCAAACACCACAACCATTGTGTCGGACTATTGTCTTTACCAAGCTTTTATTATCCCATAACTTAAATTACCATGTTGTACATGGTTGACATGCTTATTAATCTCTGATTTTTCTTTCAAATTAATAATGTAGAGCAGAAACAAAGCCATTAGTGTTCAAAAATGCTAATTATGTAACATAATAATGTATGGGATGTCAGGGATTGAAGGAATTAGGGGTTTCGAGTGTCTAAAAACATAGCCACAACTTGCCAGTGATGGTAAAATAATGATAATTTTAGATTATTTAATCTAAAATCATATTTAGGCTATTCTGAGACGTATTTGTATTATTATGAGTGATGATGATAATATACAATTGTTTTTTTGTTATTTTTTTGTTTTTTTATATTTATATAATTTTAATTAAAAAAATGAATTCAAAAGTCCAAGACCTATGTGATGAAAAACAGGCAACAAATTTTTTCTCAAACAATCGTAATACTGCTCGTTTGATAAACAGACTCCTTCCCAGTTCTTCATTATCCTCAATGTATGTACATAAATGCAACTTATGTTATTTGTGTCCACTTTCCAGGTATTGCAGCACATCCTAAACCCAGCCTTCCTATACAGCTTTGAGAAAGGGGAAGGCGAGCAACTGTTGGGGCCGCCCAATCCAGAGGGAGACAACCCTGAAAGCATCACTAGTGTCTTCATCACCAAGGTAACCCTCTCCAGTATCACCAAAAGCAGTTATTTATTGAGTCACCAGTGCATCTAGCATGACCTCTGGCTGTTATTTCACTGCCAGAAATGTCAAGGCCACAATAAAGGTCATAGCGTTTGTTTCCTAGGCAATGAAGGTTAAAAGCCTTCATTTATTTCACGCTTAAATTGATTGTCTCTCCCCTGCTGGTGATCATCACAGCAAAGAGCAAACCGAACAGCCCGTTTGTTTCCTCAGGTTTGTTTTCAATACCTACAGTAGGAAAGGAGGCTGTTCAAGTGTAAACGGAGTGCTATATGAAGTCTGCTATGTGCCTCACAGACCTTGCATCGCTTAAGTGTCTTGTAACACGTTTTTCCTGTTATTGTAGGTTCTTGACCCTGAGAAGCAGGCAGATCTGGCCGACTCATTGAGGATCTACTTGCTTCAGTTCTCAACGCTGCTGGTAGAGCATGCGCCTCATCACATCCATGACAATAACAAGAGCAGGAACAGCAAGCTGAGGCGTCTCATGACCTTCGCTTGGCCTTGCCTGCTCCCCAAAACCTGCGTGGATCCAGCCTGCAAGTACAGCGGCCACCTCTTGCTGGCTCACATTATCGCCAAGTTCGCCATTCATAAAAAGATTGTGTTGCAGGTAGGTGCCAGAATTTCAGCTGCTAAAAAAAGTGTGTATATATATATATATATATTAGTAAAAAAAAAATTCTGATTTTGTTTGAACAATTTGATTATTTTTTATTCTGATTTCTTTAAAGGCAAAATTTCAGCTTCAGTCTTCAGTGTCACGTTATTACAAAAAGAATCATTGTAGTTCTCAGTTATTTGTAATTATTTTTGGTGCTCAGTTAAAAAAAGTTAAAAACAGTTGCTACATAATATTTTTGTGGTTCTTTTTTTCTGAAATGTTTAAATACGAATTCTAAAAGAACAGAATTTGTTTCGAATATAAATCTTTATATATTTCTCTAATCTTGAAATTCTATCTCTACATATATCAGTTTGATAAATTGAATGCTTCTTTGCAGACCAAAAGTATTAATTTCCTTTTAAAAAAAAAATCCAATCGATTAATACTTTTTTTTTTCTCTTTTCTAACTTTAGACTTTCTAAGTCATTTAAAAATCATTAGAGACTATATATTGCTGTAATAAAAAAATTAGACCGAATCCTTAGGGGTTAATTCGTTTTGAATAAATTGAAGAAATAACATGACACGTTTATAATAAATACTTCTTTTCACTTACATTCACTTAATGCAGCATTTTAAAGAACATATAGTAACCTCTGAGCTTTTGCTGTTCAAAGTTTAATCTTCAGTAGTCAACTTTTTCCCTTTGTAAAATGCTGTTAAAAGTTTCTGTATCGGGTCTCTGCAGGTTTTCCACAGTCTGCTAAAGGCTCATACTATGGAAGCACGTGCTATTGTTCGGCAAGCGATGGCAATTCTCACACCTGCAGTTCCTGCTCGGATGGAGGATGGTCATCAGATGCTCACACACTGGACTCGCAAGATTATTGTAGAAGAGGGCCACACAGTTCCTCAGCTCGTCCACATACTTCACCTCATTGTACAGCACTTCAGAGTATGGCACCTTACTCTCACTAGTTATACTACTTATAATTTATTGTCCAGTATTCACATTATTCTATTTTTTTATTGCACAGCCTTAAGTATTAGTTTGTTTGGTAGGTCAGTTTGCTTGAGAGTATGTTTCTCTGCCTACAGGTTTATTACCCAGTAAGACATCACCTGGTTCAACACATGATCAGTGCTATGCAGAGATTGGGATTCACTCCGAGTGTGACTATCGAGCAGAGGAAGTTGGCAGTTGACTTAGCCGAGGTGGTCATCAAATGGGAGCTCCAGAGAATCAAAGAGCAACAGGTTTGTTGGCAGGAAAATCAGTTTTTCGTTTTTCTATAATTAATTTCATGCAGTTAAAATATATTGTACATTCCAGGCAATTGAGTGTGTATGATTTTTTAAAATTCTTTTCAGCCTGAGTCTGAAGCTGATCCAGGGAGTGTGGGTGAGGGTACAAGTGGAGCCTCTGCTGCTATGAAGAGAGGAATGTCCGTTGACTCGGCACAAGATGTAAAGAGATTTCGCACTGCAGCTGGTGCTGTCGGCACGGTAAGGAAACCTTAAACCGCTTGCCGCAGCCTGAGTGTGACCACTGTAATCAGTCTCTTACGCTCTGTGCTCTGATGGACTGTGCCATGTTTGAGTACATTGGCTGTATTGTGTTTGTATGCGCAGGTCTTCGGCCGCAGTCAGTCGATGCCAGGCACAGAGGCTCTACTTACCAAACCTGTGGAGAAACAGCACACAGATACTGTGGTCAACTTCCTCATCCGCATTGCTTGCCAGGTAGTCATCCATGAAAATAGCCACAGAAGCTGGCATGGTGTTAAACAAATAAACCTGCTTAGTGAATCTTACTGGAGTGTCCACTAATATTTACACTAAATAAATAAGCAAAATCTGGTCTGTGTCTGCAGGTGAATGATAGCACTAATGTGGCAGGCTCCCCTGGTGAACTGCTGTCCCGTCGCTGTGTGAACCTCATGAAGACAGCCCTCAGACCAGACATGTGGCCCCGTGCTGAACTGAAACTGCAGTGGTTTGACAAGCTTCTTATGACTGTGGTAAGTCTGAACATTTGTGGGTTTTGGTCTGTTTTCTGTTATTCTCATATAGTTAATTAATTAAATAAATTTGAAGCTGGATATGAGATTTGTGAGTTCTAGGCTCATTGTCAAAAAGGAAATGAAGAAAATATCTGGACTAATGTGTAAAAATAAAGCAGATGGGATGCATGGAAATTCAAATTCACTCTCTGACAGTAGGTGGCGCTTTTAGAAAAATAGAAATACCCTGGTGACTGACACAGTGTTACATAAAAAAATTTTTGTCACCCATTTGTCCCAGAGAAGGAAAAAAGTCAAACAGTTTGCATGTTTTCAAACAGCTGTTAAGATTTTTATGTGTGGGTTGGTGGCGTATATATTGAGATTCTTCCTCTTCTATTTACTCAGTCTAAATAAACTACTTTGAGCGCTACCAAGTTGTTATTTTATGTAACAGCAGTGGCTTTGGCCATGTGAGCAACAGCAAGAATTGGTTAGCCAGTTTTTCCGCCGCACAATTAAATAAATTAACGACATGCAAATATTTGTGAATCAGGCACATTAACAACCATTGATCAACCTTGAAGATCTTGGAGAAGATCGCCATTTCCTGTTCATCTCACTTCCCTCTTTATTATTTCCAGTGCCTTTCCAAGCAGTTTTTATTCCAGCCGAATCGATATCCTGACGCTTATGAATGATTTTTCTTTCTTTGGAGTTCAGTAGTGTAACTAACTCAGCTGTCATCTGAGAGAACGGCTCTCAGTTAGTGAGCGTCCACCACCTGCACTATTATCCCTGCAACCTCCCATCCCTCTCTCACTTCGTCTCTCATTCCACCTGTTATCAGGCAATGGGCTTCCTGTCGTTTGGACACACCACTCTATCGATTCTTTTCAGGGCCTGACAGTTATGCCGCTCCCTCTGCTCATGTAGCCCTGTGATTGAAATACTCTGATATGGCAGAGAGGAGACTGTCTGTACCTTGTACAGGCTTTTAATTTGTCTTTGCTCAACCAAAGATTAGATTGTGCTTTCTTGTCCTCCTAGGAAGTATTCAGAACAATTAATGCTTTAAGAAAATTGATGTTCTGTACATATCATGACTCCCACAAGACACATGAGGTCTCTTTTGTGCCCTCATTTTAAAATGACAGAAAATCTGACAATTACCACTCTACTGGATCTTCCGTCTTTATTTTCAGACATGCAGGTCACTCATCGTCTGTGCCCCAGAGCCCTGTTGAAGAAGTGAGGTGCTTTTTTCAGCTCTCTTATACAAACTAATGGCCAGTGCTGCAAATCCAAGGGGCTTTTATCATCTCATTGTGTCGGCTTGTCAGTGATTAAAGGACAGGCTGCAGGGACAGGCTTAGCTTTGTGCAAATGTGTCTCAGTCCTCAGGGGCCAGACCTTAGTTGTCAATATTCAGTGGCCCCTGAAACCTAATCAGTGCTGGTTTTTACTCCTTGTGCCAAGCCTGTGTATTACTTGACTGAAATAAGAGACTAAATTTTTTTTTTTTTCACTTAATTTGAGCACTTTGTGTAGCACAGAAAGTTAAAAAAATTTTTTTATAGCTTGTTAAACTTTAGCCACTTTTACGAGCCAAAATGCTCCTTTTTTGTATTGGCCTTTTAAATGCAAATGAGCTGGTGCTATTGGCCCTTTTTTCAAAAGAGGGCGAAGCTTCAAGAGGTCATGCTCTATCATACTGGCAAAAACAAATGCTTAACAAACAAATCTCATGCTCTGAAACTCTCAAATAGTTGAGTATCCTTAGGATTCTCCGTAGACTCCCTCCATCTGAGCTGCTACGTTCATTTGTGCATCCTGAAACAGAACACTTCTAACGCTTCTTTGGTCCTGATAAGTATCTATAACAAGAAAACCGTAATTGCTGCAAAAATTTAGACATTTTTGCCTTCGTTAGGATAGGACAGATCAGGACTGAAAGGAAGCAAGTGGGACAGAGATCAGGGGCGGAATCGGTCCTTAAGATGGTATGCGAAATTGTGACAGTGTGTTGTTCTTGGCGAGCTTAAGAGACTTTTCTCCAAAACAGAAATACGTCTTGCCAATCTCAAACCTTTGAACTTGTGTCGGTTCCTTTGTACCTCATCATTCAGCATATCCTTCGCTTTTTTTTCAGGAGCAGCCCAACCAGGCGAACTTCTCCAACATCTGCACAGGGCTGGAGATTCTTAGCTTCCTTCTGTCAGTGTTGCAACCTCCAGCCATCCTCGCACACTTCAAGCCTCTGCAGCGTGGCATTGCAGCTTGCATGTCCTGTGGAAACACCAAAGTGTTGAGGGCAGTCCATTCCCTCCTATCTAGACTTATGAGCACCTTCCCCACAGAACCTAGTGAGTAGATCAAGCTGTGATTTGATGATATCTACCTGCAGACCTTATTTGGGCTAAGCTGTGGATATGTAACTTCAGATATTCTAGTGATTATCGACGACAGTATATGCTAAAAACCTAGTTCTGTAATCGCAAACCTCTTTATAAGATTGTTTCAATTAAACTGTGGGAATTATGTACATTAAAAACTTTTTTTTTTTTTCGAATATTTTGGTTTCTCTTTAGGCTCATCCTCGGTGGCTTCCAAGTATGAGGAGCTGGAGTCTTTGTACGCTGCCGTAGGGAAGGTCATTTATGAAGGCCTCACAAACTACGAGAAAGCCAGCAGCGCTAACCCAACTCAATTGTTTGGTGAGAAGATGTAATAGCTCTACTACATGACCTAAGGGAATTTTTCTGGAAAATGTTCCCCAACACAGAATAGATGTTAAGGATTTAAAAAAGGCCTTTTTAAGTTATGTACCGGACATATTTCTATACTTGCCACTAAGCTGCAAGCATGCATTACGTTTCACAAGATTACTATTTTTACTGTATTTTAAATCAAATAAATGCAGACTTATTAACCCTATACTTTTTGAATGGTAGTGTGCATGCATCTCATATAAGAACACTTAGATGTTTCACAATTTTTATAATTATATTTCATAATTGAAAACAAAAAGTGATGAAACTCCTGGATAACATTCTAAAGTTACCAGTGTTTCATTTCAGCCCAAAATGGCACCATTGGTCAATAAATGCCTCCTGATTCCGCTCTGGCAGTGCTCTAGAGTTACATTTACCACTGATGTACTGTATGTGTCTCCATCGAGGGTGACTTTTTACATTTATCTTTCCTCCCCAGAGCTGTGATATAAGAAATGCATTACTCATGCTTTTTTTTTTTTTGGTCTCCATCCTTACCCGGCAACTCGGTTAGATTTCTCCAGAAACGTCCTTGTAATACAACTACAGGGACAAAGGAGCTTCACCCAAAGTCATTAGCAGGCGCATGTCGCTTTCTGTCCCTGACAGTGTCGTGAGGGCAGTGGGGCGTCATGTTACCAGCTTCTCTCTCCTCTTTGCTTCCAGGAACGCTGATGATCCTGAAGTCGGCCTGCAGCAACAACTCCAGCTACATCGACCGCCTCATTTCCGTCTTTATGCGCTCCCTGCAGAAGATGGTGAGAGAGCACCTGAGCCCGCAACCCAACCCCGGAGCTGCTGAAACCAGCACAGGTGATCATTCTTTAGACTTTTGGGTCAAGGACATTTTCCCTCTAAAGAAACAAATGTATTTCACCTTAAGTAATTGAAATGGCGAATAATTATTATTATTAGGGTCGAAGCATCATTAATATTATTATTATTCTTTTGCTCTTTGCAGGAAAGTTATGAAATTAGGCACAAAATATAAGAGTCTGAATAGTAATACATAAGAAATTAGGATTTTCTACCTCTATAATTCGATTGAAACCCTCTGAGAATCTTGTATTTTCTACAAAAATTTACTTGTTTGAAACTTTGCTAAAATTTTCATTAAAATTGTATTGGATCATCTTTAGACTATATGCAATCAAAACATTTAAGGAATTTAATAAACTTCTCAAATAATGTGTAAACAAATATGATGATCGTGCTAAAATGGATTTAAGGCAGTGTCACTTTAGTACATGGTGTGTTTTTTGGCAACCATAACTATTAGAAGTTATGGATTTCTTGTCGACAAAATGATTTTCGTTTTCCACATCAATGGATTTAATGGCATGATGCCAGACTGCATCTGAGGCTTTATCTCAGCGAAGCTTAAAAATATTGATTCTGTGTTGTCACCCAACATTGACTATAACAGATTTGTGGTGACGCCAAACAAAACCCATTGATCAAAAGTAATAATCAATTGTCACATTAAAAGTGATTATATTCATGGGTTTTCAATCGTTTGACTTCAAACAGTCTCCAGATGTTCTCCAGATTTTTTTAATTAGTGTGATGCTCGCTGTCTTGCTTTTCGCCTATTATTTTGTTCCAATGTGTTTAGCCCCTTGACTGCGTCTTGCTGCTAAATCTTTTTTTTTTTTGTAATACATTTTAAATGTTTCAAATGTTAATTATAATATGAATTAAAGTAATAATAATACCAACATGCAGGAAAGAAAAACAAGATATTGTATCATTGAATAAGAGATGAGGCCTGCAGACCCTGTGGATCAAGGGTAATAAGTCTTGACTCTAATATTTAAACGGAACAGGCAGCACACAGGTCAGATGAGTTCTTCTGTTGATGTCACTCGATGGATCACTAAATCATCTGAATCGATCCTAATTGGTTGCTGTGTAGAAGCAACCATGTTAGGTTAATTCAATACAGTATGCAATGCTCAATTTAAACAGTCTTGTTCTTTAGCATTGGCCTATTTCTGTCATTATCCCATCTGCACTTGGTTAACATCACCTCCTTCCTTTTGAGGAGGCCGTTTTTAAGCCTTTAAAGATTTCAAGCTTGTCCTTATTTTGTATGGTATATGGAAGCCAGCTGAGGTAGGTTAAAATCTATTGCTGCTTCTGACAGAACGGGTCCTCTTCCTCTTGGCCCAGAACTGACAGTCTGTCTTAAATTTAGGCTTTTGACAGTAAGATGGAAAAGTATACGCTCCTACTGGGACAGCTTTAATCCTGTTGTCTGCAGTCATATGGAGGAGTTTAAAAAGTGGGCAGAAAGACAAAAAGACACGTTGTCACCTTGGAGCAGAGTGTGAGAGAGAGCCGTTCGACTTCAGCGTGTGCTGCCCATTTTTGACCACTGGGTGTTGCAGGAGGGCCAATCAAATGTTCGGAGACTGGCCCACAAATCCATCCATACTGAGAAACATCTTCTGTGATTGAAGTCAAAAAGCTCCCACTGTGTCCACTGGAATATAAAATCCAGACAATCCCATCTGCTCAGTGCCTTCTAGATGCTATTATGGCTTTTAAATGGTACATGGAGATGGGATTGAACAGACACACGCATACACATTCACACACTTTCGGCCCTGCCTGTCCTGTGCTGTCTGAGGGCCTCAATGTCACCCTGACAGCGTCGACCAAGACCCTTTCACAGCGTGAGTCAGCGGCGGACTGGAAATCAGCCTCTAACATATTCTCCCCCAAGGGTTTGACTCATCAGAACAATCACATTTTACCTTGAGCAAATCAAGCAGAAAATACATTCAGAGGCCACGCTAAACTCATAACACTTCTCCTTTCTGCTATGGGTCTCCATGCTAAAACTCAATCACTACCCCCTCCCCATTTTCAGCAGAATTTGGTATTTTATGGTTCATATCCTCAGCTGTCTTTTACAATTGGTGATGTATGTTCAATGGTAGCCTTTGAGATTTTTGCCTGTGTGTAGTTTTTCCTCTTTGAAAATCATAGGCCTGTGAAACTCAATGAAAGGGAAAATGGTATTTCTGTCGTGTAATCCTCTTCTATGTTTGATTGTAGTGACGAGCGAGTTGGTCATGCTTAGTTTGGATCTGGTGAAGGAGAGGCTTTCAGTCATGAACATGGAAATGAGAAAGAACTTCATCCAGGTCATCCTCACCTCTCTCATCGAGAAATCTCCTGACCCAAAGATTCTCCGAGCTGTGGTGAAGATCGTGGAGGAGTGGGTCAAGAACTCTGGCAACACCATGGCTACCAACCAGGTAAAATCTCGCAAGCCGCTGTCTCAAAATAAATAATCTGTTAACACCTGGTGTCATAATATGAGGAATTTGAGAAACATACGTATGAGGAACATACGTAACAGTATGACAGGGCGATTTAATCGTCGATTCTTTCATAGGTATTTCATCAGTAAAGCCTGTTCTTTGATTAGCAGTAAATCAATCAATCACTTTTATTTATTTTGCTAGATTGTAGCAAAGCACAGAACATTATCAAATTGGAGAAAAGAGTGATGTTAATGTATAATGACGAGATTAAACTGTAATCCAAATGACGATAATCACTATAAATTAGGTGCCACCATCTAAGCAAGCCAGAAGCGACAGCGGCAAGGAATCAAAACCACATCCATAAGAGAATGGACAAAAAAAAAAACCTGGAGGAAACCAGGCTTATTTGGGGCCAGTTCTCCTCTGGCCGGACGCCCAGCATCTAAATTCCAGTTCAATATTAAGCAGAGATTAAATCTAAATCGGCTGTTTTTAAAATGCATGTCAGTTGATACACAGAGCCGTAGATTACTGACGAGCTACGCAACTACGCTTCTGATTCTGAAGACAATATTGCACATATTTTAAAAACAACTGGTTGAGATTTACCGCTAATCAAAGGACCGGCTTTACTGACGAAATGCGCATGAATTAATCTACAATTAAATTGCCCAGCCCTACTTAACAGTGTTCCAGAAAGATTAACATTAAGCAGCAAATATGACATTGACTCAACGGCTCATGGGTGATTCAAAAAGTTCAGTTTAATGTGCATCAGCATCATTAAATTCAGTATATTTTGGGATAGATCATTTTATGATCCTTTCACAATGAAATGCAGACTTTGCAACGAAACTGTTGAATGATGGATCAGTTAAAAATCAGAGTTGACAGCAAGATCAGGGAGAGAGAGGAAAGTGGTCATTATAACTTGACCTCAGGGAACAGCGTTCAATAATAAAAAATGTATGACAAGACATCTTAAAAAGAATATTTATTAATTGTTTTTTTTTTTTTTTTTTTTTTTTTTTAATAAGCATTTAAAATCAGCTGTCAATTTTAAAAGAATGTAATCTTAATCAAAACCAAATTTACGAAGAAAATAAAGCGTAAACCTGAAGTGTGTTAATGCTGCTCTGCCAAACAGAGTTTTGAGTTGTTTTTAACAGGTATTCTTTTTTTTTCTCATCAATGTATAATCCCACCCCTAACTCAGTTTCCTGAAACAAGCAGGACTATGATTTGATAGCACTGTAGTGCTTAGAGTTCTTTTGTAAATCGCCAAATAAACGGCTTAACCTCATTCATATTTCATGCATTTATGTTTGAACAAGCTGTAATTGTCTGCTTTCCATTTCTGTAGCCATTCCAAACTGCACAATAGTAAACCAGCCTTTTGTAGACTCAGAATACAGCAGTGTTAAACATTTGAGCTCAAAGCCTATCCTGCTGTAAATGAGGCATTGTGTATTCAGTGCGCTGTGGCCCGGACAGCTGAACCCAGGTGTCTGTTCTGTTAGCCGAAGGCGAGAGAGCAGACAGGGAAAAAAAGGAGCCGAGCAAAGGTGCTGCACAGCTCTCCTGGTAGATAAAAGATAAATGGACTGTATCAATCCGTTACCCCCTTCTCCACCTCAGCTATCCTTCCTTTCTACTGTCTTACGCTCTCTTCGCTTCTCTTTCCTAGGTGCCTAATCCAAGAGAGAAGTCCATTCTACTGGTGAAAATGATGACCTACATTGAGAAGCGCTTTCCTGATGACCTTGAATTGAATGCCCAGTTCCTGGACATCGTTAATTATGTCTACAGGTAATTACGCCGATTAATCACAGGGTCCGCACTGGCCTTCCATCTATTGCTATTAGCAACAAGACTGTGGCTGGTGGGTGGTAGGCCCCGTTTTGATTGCTAAAGTTGTTGCTGGTGGCGTTTGGCGGCTAAGGGGCAGGAGGTATTGTGTCACTCTGGGCAAGAGAGCATTTCTACAGTGTCAGGAGCAATTCATCCTGGTGAGAACCTATACGCTTAAATCAACAGCTGTATCTATGCCGGAACACATGCAGTGCTTAATAGCTGTTGTTTGCTAAAGACCCACCATGTTTATTGTCACGCTGCATTTCACGCTGTATCAAAAGGTAAACACTACAGCATTATTGCAGCGTTTGTCTAAAGCACTTTGGTACTTTTGTTTTTTTTTTACAGAGATGAGAACCTCTCAGGAAGTGACATCACATCCAAGCTTGAGCCAGCGTTCCTGTCAGGGCTACGCTGCTCCCAGCCGCTGATCAGAGCAAAGTTTTTCGAGGTGTTTGATGCATCAATGAAGCGACGAGTCTATGAGAGGCTTCTGTATATTTGCTGCTCACAGAACTGGGAGGCCATGGGCAGCCACTTCTGGATCAAACAGTGCATTGAGGTACAGACACATTTTACTGAGAAAATGAGAAAAAACGTGAAAAATAAATGTCATAGAATGTGTCTATATGTCATAGTTGGGCATTTTTGGAGAAACAAAATATGTTAATAGACTTAAACACACACACATATAATGTAATGTATGTGTGTGTGTGTGTGTATATATATATATATATAATATTAAATAAAATAAATACAATCTAAAACGTTGAAGTAGATTGCATGTTATACTCTGTCTACAGATTTTTTTTTTTTAAATAATTAAATGTATTGTACATCTTCAACGATGTTATAAGCTCTGTGCGGAGTGGATAATACTTCATAATTATGCACATGTTTAAATTACATAGAAGCTAATTGCACGTTGTATAGCAGTTGTATGCATACTGTATCATTTTACCATCTTAGTTTTCCTCCTTTCAGCTGGATTTTCGATAATTATTCTTTTGGTGTTTATGCATTCACCATGATGAAACAGCTCTGGTATTTGGCTGGTCCTGCTCAAGTCAGGTCACAATCCATCCATCTCAGCCACAATCAATGCTAGTCTGACTCTTGAATTATTAACGCTGTCCTACACATGGCGCAGCTGTGTGCGCGAAATCAGCCTGCTGTGATAGAGTAGAAGAATATTCACTGTTGGAGCTTTCCAGCCAGTGTCAAGCATTTAGAGATATATATGCGCGAGGTTAAAAATGGCAGCTGTTAAACAATGCTGGATCATGCAGGTGTCACTTATGTGTGAATGTTAGATACTTTCTTCCAAGTGTTGTGATTTTCACAGAAGGAGCAGCTGTTTGCTTGCGTGTTTTAGGAATCGTGGCAGTTCAGAGTTTTTGATGATTCTGTCTTCTCTGCTTCACAGCTGCTGCTGGCGGTCTGTGAGAGGAACACCACCATTGGCACCAGCTGCCAGGGATCCATGCTTCCCTCCATCACTAACGTCATCAACCTGGCTGACAGCCATGATCGTGCAGCCTTCGCCATGGCAACGCATATCAAACAGGAACCTCGTGAGAGAGAAAACAGCGAGACCAAGGAGGAGGTCAGCTATGCCATTCAGTTTATACAAACATCTGTACAAAAAGCTTGTTTGTGCCTTTATAGCCTAATTTAGCTGACTCTAGTAGCAAAATTCTGATATATAGAGGAAGTTCTGATTAAATAAAAATTTATGGGAACAGTTTAGGGACTTAATTAGTATTCATTTGGGGTTTGGAATTTCATTTGAAATATGTGTACATTTTTTAAATATATTTTGAGTCAAGTAGAGCGTTGAGAGAGATGATATATATATATATATATATATATATAATTTATTTATTTGTACACACACACACATATACTGTGTATGT
>JAUCMT010000021.1:4800181-4828328 GCA_032357475.1 Enteromius thamalakanensis
TTTATTTAACCCTCTGTGTCGTAAAAGTAACAACATATTTTATTCATAATTTTAGGTTTTATGCATTTTAAAGTATCGAATGCAAAAATCTAAAATCGCATTGCAATCGCAATATTTATCAGAAAAAAACAAAATTAGTTTTTTTCTTAAAATCGTGCAGCCCTAACACCTTGAGCACATGTGAGTTACTCCTCTTATCGGCAAGACACATTAGAGTAATTTTTCATATTTGGTTAATGCCGATATTTACATTTAAAGCCAATTCCGATATCAAGCTTATAATATTGTGCATCCCTAGTCAATATGATTTTATGCCGACTAACAAAATAAACATGAACACAGGCCAGTAATCAAAAGCCAAAGACGTTCATCCAAAGATGCAACTTGAAAGAAAAAATGACTAGTCCTATATTTGTGAATGATTATTAATCATTTGAATCTGTCAAACCGACTTCATCTATACCAAATCTAGTTTACTTTGCCGACACACCTGCTGATTTTGCTGTTAGCCGGACTCTCTTAATCCAAATAACGCTGCTCTCATTACGGTGAGAATGACTGCGGTGCTGTCACAGTAAGGAATGCATTCCAAACAGTGTAAGGAATGGGCTGCTAGCTGCAGCATTCGCTTAAGCCTGATTAATGGAGCTGCCTCAACTGAGCTCAAGTCATTAAAGTACCATTGGATTTAATAAGTCTCTCTCTCTCTCAGCTATCACTTGGACCTGTTCTGTTCCCTTTATCATTTCTCTGGCACACTCTAAGCCACTGGCTCTCACCTGGGAGTCTTATATTGAGCAACAGAGATGTCTACAACAGATATACTCTGTTGTCAGTGGTGTTGACTTTTGATGTAAAGGAATTTTAGGTCAGAAAATGACACATCGGCCGAGTCTGACCCATCCATTTTGAGGGATGTAGAATCCATCATAAGAAAATGAACAACTCATAAATATGAAATATACTTTGAGGAATTTCAAATGCAATCATTGTTATTGTGTTGTCAGGGTCTGGAGGTGATTGAGTCCACCAACCTGAAGTACTTCACCAAGGAGATGACCGCCGAGTTCTACGCTCTCAAGGGCATGTTCTTAGCCCAGATCAATAAGTAAGAGTTGATCCCTGGCTTTGTTCATCTTCTCTCCTTTTCTACCTGTCACTTTGAGTCCTTCACCTTATCGCCCCCATTCACTCTCTCTTTGTCTTAAATTGAATCCGCTCTCATTATCTTTTATTTTGTGCACGACTCTTTGCGCTGACAATAAAGAATCGGAAACAGAGAACATTACGAGCTCACTTTTTAAAAAATTAACAATTTCAATGAAGTGTCATTATGGAGAGGAAAGATAAACATCTGTGTGTGCCTGTGTGTTTGTGCCACTAATCATCACTTCTAAAACTTTAGGCCAATAATGAGGTCAGAATAGTCGTTAACAGTCAATATGAGAGCATGAAGAGTAATTAACCTTATATAGCATGACTGCAGCAGAGGATAATGACACTGAACTCATGATGAGTGATTATTTACTGTCATACTTCTATTGACTGGCATTTCCATGAGTCAGTCAACAATTCTGGGTAAGAATCTATCATGTAATTGGTAAACATCTCAGAACACTGTAGATTAATTTGTAGTACAATGAGGCCAGGTGTTTAAACCGCCCAACAAGATATTTAAACAAACATTGACTCTAAAGAGCTGCCAAGATAATGAACAAGGAAAATATATCATTTAAAGTGCATTCACAAAAAATTATATCCCATTATATTTTATGGTTGTTGTTATTACAAAATTATGACACAACTGCTTGTTTTGAAATTGGATAGAAAGGGTTAAAATGATAGTAAAGTGAATTTTAACTCGCAAATTGATGGATAAAGGATAGAGGAGGTGAATTTTAGGTGATTGTCAGTATGATTTTCATTTGATTTAATATAATAACACATCCTGAAAATAACAGAGCATCAAAAAATAAACCAATGACCACCCCCTTACACCACCATAGCTCTATATAGGCCGCCGCCTTTTCCTCATCACGAGTGAATTGATGGCGAACCCAGAGCCCGACTCTGGATTGGAATAGCTTATTAAATACACATGCTGAATAATTAACTCAATAGCAATTTGCAAAATCTCTGTGATCAGCAGAAGTTTCCCCCAGCCTCAGCAGGGCCTAATGTAATCATTACATTTTCACTCTCTATGAATATTAACGTAGGGATTTGATAAAGCAGTAGAGCTGTCGGAGGAAGATGTTTGACACTTGACTGGGCGTGGGGACTTTGCTCGACTCACTGCAAAGGCCATGAGCAGAAACATATTATACATGTCCAAGACTGACGTGACGCTTCAGTGGATTTGCGCTCCCCAGACTCCCATTGCAATCAAGTGTAATTTTGTTGCTTGCCACATACTCATTAAAAGTTTCCATTATATGTGATTGGTTTAGTAGGTGTGTCATAGGGTAGCATTTAGAGATGGTGATGGTAAGGGCATAGGCTCGAAGCACAGATTGCAAGGCCCTTTGAGTGCTTTCAGTCTCTTATAAAGCCCTTTATGAGCCTTTCTTAACTTCTATTCTTAAACGGCTTCTTCTATAAAGGGTCCTAGAAAAGATGCTCTCAGGGGACAAATTGTCAAAGCTCTAAAACGGCTGATGAAACAAAATATTAGACCCGGTCAGCTAATTTCAGTTAGGTGCTGAAATACTGGATAGCTTTTAGAAAAAAATAATGATTCCCATTAACTTTTTTTTTTTTCTTAGATGCTGCTCAGACTTATGTATAGTGAAATTCCAATAAGAAGTGGAAATATAATCATCATAAAGCTTAAATGCCTCCTGGTTACCAGTGCACCAGCAAATTTTGCTGAATCAGGCTTAATTCACCAAATTGTTCATATTGTTTGCATTTTTGAAATTTCTAGATTGTAATGCTCCGAAGTGACACATTTCCTTCTCATTTGAATTGTTTCTTCTTCCAGGTCAGAGGAGGCAAATAAGGCATTCTCTGCTGCAGTGCAGATGCATGATGTTCTGGTGAAAGCCTGGGCTATGTGGGGCGACTACTTGGAGAACATCTTTGTCAAAGACCGCCAGCCCCACCTTGGTGTCTCCGCCATCACCTGTTACTTACACGCCTGCCGCCATCAGAACGAGAGCAAGTCACGGAAATATCTTGCCAAGGTACAACCTCTTCCCTCATTTTTTTTTCTGACCTTACTGAGTGAATGAGGCAAATTGTAAAGTTTAGAAATGTTTTTAAAACTACATAACTGCATACATGGCTTTTTAATTGAATACTGCGCATTTGTGATGTAAAGATAAGCCTGTGACATGTATATAACATGTACTTCTACATTTATTTTCTGTTATTTTCTTATTTTATGCTATTAGGTTAATAGTACATTTCAGATCATTGAAAACATGTTTTTTACTATGTTTTTTAACACTCATAGCCTGACTTTTTTAACTCTGATTAAAGTTTGCTAAAAACGTCCAGTGAACTACGGCTCAGTTCTACTGTGTGATCTAGTGAGGGCAAAATGTACTTGGTGTTTTTATTGTCAATATCAGGCAAAAATGGTTGGCAGGGATGCACAGAGCATGTCATAATGGGATACCATCTTTTTTGACAGACCTGTAATTAGTTTTACCATTAAACCCATTTACCATAACACACAGGCAAACTCAGTGCTCATTTGTGGTCCAGTAAACCCATTCTCCTCTGATGGCTTTGTTAAATGGGGGCATATCTGTCACCGTATTCCATTTCTGAATTAATGCAGCTGCGGCAGGGGGGACGCACTGCATTCAGACTGATGAACCTCCAATGATGGATGTAATTATATTATTAGACCTGATGATGGGTTTTGTATGGATAGTATATACATGGCAGTCTGCTCTCTGTCGAGTACTGTACGCTAGATCAAACAGCTCCATTTGGCTTTTTTCTTTTTCTTTTTTTTTCCCAGCGTGGGTTTGTCTTCGAGGAGCACTTTAGATTCTGTCTGGACTGCTGCTGGCCACTGAAGCTTTAGAGACGGTGGCGTAGTTTACACGTGATTAATGAGAGTAGATGCTCGCTGATGATCAGTAATTATCCGTAAGCATGTAGCCCAGGCTGTCCAGTGCTTAATGTCTCTATCAGCCTTCAGCAGAGATGAAGGTTCATCTTTTACCATTCCACCAGCAACCATTGCTGAGCCCCACCAACAATAGCAGAATACAGCAGCTGACTGGTGGGAGTAAGGTGGGCGAGATGATTTTACAAGCCATTAAGCCCTGGAGTAGCTATTTCATGGAGCTGATGGCCTCATCTTCAGTCGCTGACATATAGATTTAGTTTCAAATGAAAACGTTACATGCTCATTCACATAGGTTGAGGGCCGCTTTATACAAACTGACTGTTGAATTTGAATGTTGACTTGTTGAAAACGTGGCTTTCCAAATTAAGAGATTTGTGAACGGCTGGACATGTGCGTGAGGGGATATTATAGAAAAAAGAAAAAAGGAAGATAAATTTGGCAATTGTAGCAATTAGTCTATTTTTAAATATATTATTTATCCCTTTGCAGACTTGGCTGATGTGTATGTATGATAAATATTTTAAAATGTGATTTTATTTATTTATTTATTTTTTTTATTTTTATTTTTTTTAAAGGTCCATTGAATTGAATAATTTATAAAATCAGAACTGTTGCCAAAAAATCTCATCTCTGTTCTTCTTCAGGTGCTGTGGCTGTTGAGTTTTGATGATAAGAACACATTGGCCGATGCAGTGGACAAATACTGCATTGGAGTGCCGCCCATCCAATGGCTGGCCTGGATCCCTCAGCTTCTCACATGTCTGGTTGGCTCAGAGGGGAAACCTCTCCTCAACCTCATCAGCCAGGTTGGATTGCTCACTACATTACGTTTTTATAGCAGCACATTCATGCTTGTTATATCCATCTAATCAAGATGAATTTCTTTTGCGAGAGTCAAAACCCTCTTTGTCGTATTCATAGCTTTTCCGGTTCCCTTTTTGTTTATTTATGCAAAGCATTTGTTATTGGGTTAATATCAAACACTCTCCAACAGTGGGAACAGAATCGCCAATTAAACAAGAGACTAATTTGCCTTCCTTGATGGAGTATTATTTCCAAGCCTTTTAAAAAGCTCCCTAACTTCAAAGAGGAAACAGCTGCTCCAGGGGCCCAAAGAGAGAGGGAGAAAAAAGGAAATGGAGAGTGAGTTCTGTGTACTTAACCCACGTAAAAAGACAGTGAAATCCCCCTCTTATTCACTGACTTGTTCCAAACAGGTTCTGCATGCAGCTCGACCACCTCTTTTCTCACGTACACATGCCAGACCAGCGACTTCTAATCTCTCCATTTCAGCACCGACGCTCCCGTGCAGTGGAAATGCTTCACTTTGAGATTAAGTACACTTGAGTCCCTGATAAGCACCCAATGAAATAGATATGTTTATACACTATAATCTCAATTAATAGAGTTGTCAAGGCTGTTTTAGGGGTGACAAGTCTCCTTCTTTGAAGGATCTTTTGGGTCTGATCGAAGGCAGTGATGACAAGTGAAAGGTAGGCGTTTTGATTTCAAGTGAAATCTCCAGCGGATGGAGCACCTTTATCTCAGGCGCTGAATAATTTAGCTGTGCTCCAGTTGGCGGGATGTTTTAAAAACGTTTGGTGAAATATTGATGAAGGTGAGCTGTGGGGTGCCTTCAGATGAAACCGAGGCGAGAAAAACTCAACACCTTTATGCACACAGACGCCCATCACATGCATGCGCGCACACCCTAAAATATGATGAGACTTCTCTCCAATTTTAGGGATGATCTGTCCCCCGTTGCCTCGTTCATTTTTAATGCGATACTTAACAAGCTCTTAACAGAAGGTCTTGGCCATGGCTGCTTTTCATGTAAAAGCCCATCTGGACTCCGAGGTGTCTTTTTACACCTAAAGGCCAGCCTGCTTTCTGCCGTCTGTTTGACGAGGATCGTGTTTCCACCTTAATGGGCAGCTTGAGCTTGGTGCTGTGAGACCTGAGAGGGGCTGCGGGCGGTTTGAGAAGGAGCGCTGTCTGCCGCCTCCATATTTGTTCCCCCCCCACACACACACACACACATACTAATGCGGACAACATTCACACCCCTCATGGATATCGCAATGCCAGGGAAGAAAGAGGAGAGGAACAAGTTGATAAGCATGTTTTTGGGACTATTACATAACAATAAGAGGATCCAAAGATTGGGTTATGAGTCAGACTTCACCGTCTGTTAGATTTAAATTATAAAGTCTAGGACCATTTTTCTTCAAAAGATGTAAAATAGGCCTCCCAACTTGGTTCTTTTACTGCAGCTTAAATAGGTGGTGTGCAATATCTACAGAATTACATTTAATAGCAAGAAAGTGGCGTTTTCAAACTGATGATCAGCTAGTTTAAACGCATAGTTCTGGTCGAAATTCAACCCGCTGTAGAATTGGTCATTCCACAATGGCACAAATGTTTAATACTAGGGGAAGATCCTCTAACTTTATCTAGCCTTTATCTATTAAGCATGTTTTATTTGATTGTGCTGGTTTCAACTCAAAATGTATTTATTCAGTTAACTCTTGCAGGGATGTTTAGCAGAGTTAAGCCAAATAAAGTTTTGGAGTAAAAATAATCATTATAAAAATATTATATAATTGAATATTTCTCACCCTGAAAATAGCCACAGAAGCTGGTATGGCGTTAAACAAAAACAAACTGCACATAATTCATGTAGACAGTCTATAGAAAATGAGTAAATAATAGTGTTAAGTAAGATTCATATATTACAGGGCTGCATGCTTAATCATATTTTAATTGTGATCACAATTTCGGATTCTCAAGATTTTTAAAGGAATAGTTCTGTGATCATTTACTCACCCTCAAGTAGTTCCAAACCTGTGTGAATTTCTTCGTTCTGCTGAACACAAAGAAAGATATTTTGAAGAAGGTTTGCTGTCAGGCTGTTTTGGTTCATCATTGACTCAATAGTGACCGAAACAAAAAACTAATAAAAATAAGTATTATATAGGTACAGTGAAATATATATTTGCTTTATACTACATTAGGAATATTACAATACTACTAACCTAATTTCTACATCTGAAAGAGATCGCATTTTAGTCTCTAGCTGTCAGCAATTCACACTGCACTGTAAAGATCTTATTTTGACAGAAACAATAGTAGAGCTTTTATGTTTAACAGTAGGCACAAAACACATCTCATTACAAATGTAGTGAAATGCTGTAATCATCATTTGCATCCTTCAGTATGAAGTGTGCAGCAAAAACAGGCTTGATAAAGGGAATAAGCAATATTGTACTTTCATTTATTTGTATTATTTAATTTCATTCAATGTCCTAAAACAACACAACTTTAAACCAATATTTTTTTGCCCAGAAGACCTAATGTTCAATAACGTCATGTGGATACAATGATATTGAGACAGTTTTGCTATCAGAATACCACGGTATTGATAATATCATTACATCTTAAAACTTGTATATTTAATTTTCATACATTATAATTTATTGTACATATCATTTTATGTGTCATTTATTAGTTTCCCTCAACCCATTGGCATAAAACTTAAATAATTAGTTATAAGTAATGGTTGGTTATGGTTATGTATAAAGTTATGGTTATGTAACACAAAGCATTTGAGTTTCCTATTCTGTCAAAAATGTGTCTATCGTTATACTGTTACTGTGCTGTTACTTATAATCATAAAACCTTTCCCTACTGTTAATTAAAAAAAAAAAAGAAAATTTGTCCATAGTGCCAACGTACCAGTGCCGTTTTGATAAATACATGAGTTCATGTGCTAAATCATTAAACACCCCAAACCTTCTCTTTGTGATCCTGTTCAAGGACATAGCAGATCTCTGTAAGGGAGAAAGTGTACACTCGGGCTTGACAAGCTTTTAGCGAGTGTCATATTGAGCCATGGTTTTAATCTGCCCTTGATGTTTGTCCATCTCATTGCTTTCCCCCTACGGTTTCATTTTCAAAAGCCTGCACTATCACAGAGAAGTTTCAAAACATGTCAGCACTACGTTTCTCTCTCTCGCTCTGACCCGAACCCACAGGGATGATCTGAAATATAATCTGTGACTGTTTCTCTTAGGTGGGACGTGTCTACCCTCAAGCAGTGTACTTTCCGATCCGAACCCTGTACCTGACGCTGAAAATCGAGCAGAGGGAGCGCTACAAAAGCGGTACGACTGGAGCTTCTGGTGGTTGTTTTTTTTTCACACCTAAAAAACCTACAAAAGTCAACATTTGCTTTATGTGCTTCTTTCATTTTTGTTTCCCCCAGATTCTGGCCAGCAGCAGCCCAGTTCGGCAGCTGCCCAGACCCACTCAGCATCCGATCCGGGTCCCATCCGTGCCACTGCTCCCATGTGGCGGTGCAGCCGGATCATGCACATGCAGCGTGAGCTCCATCCCACCTTGCTCTCCTCCCTGGAGGGCATCGTGGACCAGATGGTCTGGTTCAGAGAGAACTGGCACGAGGAGGTGAGCGGTTTAAAGCGAGTGTTTTTGTATTCCAGAAGCGAGTAGCTACCTCTTAAAGCACATCAGCCCTTAGCGTAAGTTAAACATGACATGAATGCGTTTTATGTCCGGTTTGCTTACGTTCTTTAGTCTAACGCCGCATGCTCTCATGCACGTAGCTGTTTTCAGAGGGCCGGCTGAGCAGATGAAAGCTGACAGAGGGGAACGATTGGGGCTCAGTCAGGCTGAAAAGTGGTTTTGCAGCGCAGGTGGACATTGGCGTTCCAGTGCTAATCGGGCTTTGGCGAGGGGCTTGCTGTGATTGATGGGTGAGGGGAGTGTAGACCAAACGCAGTGAGATTGGATTGCCATGACAGGGCTGATGCGGTGATGTGTCGAGACTAGACGGGATGCAAGAGCCCGGTTCCTGTGGGACACTCTCTGAGAAACGGCAGAAGAGGAGGACGGCAAAGGGCGAGGAAAGAAAGTTTAGCAAGGAGAACTGGAGGATGAAAGAAATTGGCATTGAGAGAGCTCAGTGAAGTAAAACGTGGGTTTAATTTTCCAGACATTGATGAAGTATAGTCCCAGTCTAAATTAGTCTGTTAATGGCGATCTTCTTCTCTTGAAGTCTAAGCTAAATCTCTGCAGCAGAGACCGGCAGAGGCTGGCTTTTACTGATCTCTCTGGTGAACATCTTCGCCTCTGAAGGATTTTTAGTATTATCAGAATGGCAAATTGGATTGAATATGTGGGAATGGTGTTATCCTTCATGGTAAATTGATAAAGACTAGTTAACCATTCATCCTAGTCTCCTGGTTTCTCATTTTTCTTCTCATTTCCTTCCTCAGGTTCTGCGGCAGCTCCAGCAAGGACTGGCTAAATGCTACTCGGTGGCATTCGAAAAGAGCGGAGCTGTGTCCGATGCTAAAATCACTCCGCATACGCTCAACTTTGTAAAAAAGCTGGTCAGCACGTTCGGCGTGGGCCTGGAGAATGTCTCTAATGTGTCCACTATGTTCTCAAGTGCTGCCTCAGAGTCCCTTGCCCGGCGAGCTCAAGCTACCGCTCAAGATCCCGTGTTCCAGAAGATGAAGGGCCAGTTCACTACAGGTCAGAACATTCACAATTCCTGTGCAATTCCTTTTTTTCCCATACAGTTTTGTTTAGCAGAATATTGCTGAAAATATTTTTTGTTACATTTACTTTAGTTTTAGTTCAATACCTTTAATCTATTTAAATTTGTCTTTTTAATTTTGTCTTAAAAACTCATTATCCTCTGAAAAATCATTGAAGTAATTGGTCAAATTATGAGAATCTCAAAATCAACCCCTGCATTTCTTGTTTTACACTGAAATGCCACATTATAAAAGTTTAGTTAATTGTGAATGCTATTTCCTGTTGTCTTCAAATGTAGTTCAATTTTATTTAACACAAAAGTACAGATAAAATAATTCACACATGGACTTCTCTCAGAAGTGTCGGCAGAAGTCTAACTTAAAGCGCACTTGAAGGATCACATCCCCTGTGCACAATTACACATGCTCTCGCTCTCTTCTCTGTTCTGCATAACCACTTCTGCTCAGAGTTAACCACAGGCCTCTCCAACACCGACTCAGAGAATAATTGGCTCTGTGAACCATGTGATTAGATTTAATGGAAAGATGACTATGGGCAGAACCATGTGTGCGTATATCAAGGTGCTGTTGACTGTAAAGAAATTATACAGCTTTAGGTAAACATGTTGTTGTACCAAGAAACACTACACATGCAACACACTATTATATGTATTGATTGGTTTCAAAGAAAAAAGGAGGCAAAATGGCAAAATTATTTTATATTATTAGTTTAATCCGGTAAAGGGGGAATTGTGTAATTTCTGTTACTTTTGGTACCAATCGAAATTGCAAAAATGCCAAAATGTTCTTCCTGCGTTCTTCCTGCTTTCCGGTTATTTGGCACATTTTTATGTCTGTACCTTTACATCGGTCATCTTTTTTTCTTTTTTTAGGGAACCACATGCTGTATTTTTTTTTTCTGTGACTTTACCTTTAAATCCCAAATGTCCTTCAGCCCCCAAGATGTTTGTTTAAGTCTCTCTGAGTCGGGGAGAACTTGGCATGGCTCTTTCCTGAGGCCAGTTTTGTACACATTGCCCGACAATAACCTTCCAGTACCCCCGGCGTAGACCTGGCTCTCAGAAAGCAGAGCATGAGTGAGTCAAAGCGCATGTTAAAACAAACTCCCCCTCAGCTGTCCTGTGCTCAGGAGAGCAGAATATGTTTATACTTCCCCTCCCTGTCCACCTACAGTCTCTACACCTCAGTAAACTTTGAATCCTGAAGCTAGTGCTCTCGTTTGCTTAATATGAAGCTCTATCCAGAGGCTTGTGTGCGTGTGTGTTCATGGCCCTAGAGGACTGTTAAGGTTGTAAGTGTGTAAAACAGATGTTGTGGTGCCAGCTGTCTCTGGGCAGTGAGGCGTGGCCATCGCGCCCTGAGCCTTCTCTGCCCGTCTGACATAGTGTGCTACTGGGAATGAGTTTTGGAGGGGAACCAGCAAAGCACGCTCTCTGTTCCAACGCACATGTCCAAACAAACACATACTCCAGCACCATTGTTAAGAATCCTTTAATCCAATCACAATCAAGCCATGAGCAAGTCTTGTTGTTTATCAAGTGTGAATTGCCCAAACACATTTTTAATGCTCTCTAAAGGTTATTTGACCACATTAAGATTAATATAAGGGTGCAATATGCAAATTTTTACCAAAAGAGGTTTTTAAAAATTATAAGAAAGGCAACGCTCCTGTATGAAGGAGATGTAATGAATTAATTTTTTATAACCTGTACCTTCCACAGTTATTTAAACTGTAAATAAATTATACAGAGAAAGTATGTGAAGATTACGTACATCTGCACTTTTTTTGTTTATAAGATCGTTTGTGTGAGCTGAGCACTTCTGATTGGCCATTGCATCCATAAGATCAACAGACTTTTAAAAATGCATAATGGGGCAGTCGTGGCCTAATGGATTGGGAGTTGGACTTGTAACCAGAAGGTTGTGGATTTCTAAGATGCAGTCTCTCTAAACCTCTCTTCTACGTGAGCCTACTCTGCTTTGATCATATGGCCCAGTCTGTTGTGATTGTCCACCGTGTACAGCAGTCAGTAAAATGATGTGTTTGTGGGAGGGGTCAAGTTGTTCACAGCCGACCATCGTACAACATAGGTGGGTATTATGCCACGATGTGTACTGTAGCGGAAGTGGGGTTCAAATTGGAAATGACTCGTTTAGGCTGTAAAGAGTTGATTCTTTATTTTGGAAAATAGTCATTTTATTTATTATGCACTTTCGGATTTACAACTTTGAAGATTATTTACATTCACATACAGCTACATTACACACTGCATGAAAGGCAATGTTGAAATGTGTTTACCACAGTATTAAAGTGCCCCCATTGTGCCATTTCCATTTGAACAAATTGTATAATGTGTTGCAGATTTTTCGTTCGTTTGTTGCAATAGTTAATAGTTTAGGATAGTGTGGATATTTTTGATCGGCAAAAATAAAATTGGAATTTCTCTGGATTTAAAAAAATCCTTGGGAACTTTTGGGATAATGCAAATACACAAATGCATGAAATACATCACACTGTGCAAGGGGTCCCATCCATGAGACTGGACACCCACAGCACAATAGCGCTGACATGGGCCACTAACTCTGACCTAATGTCTCTTCTATTTCCACACTTTTTTACTACTTCCAGCAGCAGTACAAATTTATTTACACATTCAGCCGTTGCAGCACAACATGATGAGACTTTGTAATACAAGTAAAACAAACTTCTTCTTTTTTTGCAGTTTTACATTTTTGTGGCTTCATATGAGAGTCTTAGCTGTTTTTGATTCAAATCACTAAAGTCATAATGCCATTTACATTTTTTTAAGGTTCTTTTAGATACCTTATAAGAAAAGTGTTACAGGTATATTTGCTCAAATTGTCAAAATATGTTGCTTGTGTGGAATATAGTACTGGGAAATAATACTAGTAATAGTACTGTGAGATAGTACTAGTGGTGTTAATATTTCTGAAACGTGTGTTTTAGCGTTGCAGGGTTATGCTGTTCTCAAGCGTTGCTGTCTGCATTGATCTAAAGCGAGAGCGTGTCTGCGGGGCCGAGGCTGTTTCAGGGCTCCCGTTGTGCGATACACTGTGTTCACTCAGGCATTTCAGTGATGGAATTTAAAGTAGAGAATTCACCGGAGACCGCTACACAGCGAGCGGTGCAGGCAGACGGCCGATGGGGGGGTTGTATTTTTAGCGCTTGGCCACCTCCACCACCCAAGCATTATTAGGTGCAGAAAACTTCCGCCTTCGGTGTATCTCATTCACAGGTCAGAGAGCAGAGACTTTGTTTTCCACAGCAGCGGGGAGCTCAAATCCCTCTAGAGTTGAGCTGATCCAGGGTCAGTGAGACAGCTGAAACTGAGCGCACCATACTACCATCCATATTGGAACTGACAAAGGTGTTACATTTATCAGAGAAGAACCGCGTTGCCCGGGAGGCACCGTTATCTGAAAAACCCCTAGCTTCGGGGCACTGCCGCTACAAGGGATTGTCTGTTCATTTTTTTCTGAATTGATTACACAAAGTCGACCGCTGTGCATAGCCGTGCTTTTCGAGTCAAATCTCTTTTTTTTTTTAATGCTCACTGGTCATTAAACACCTAAACCGTCTTAAATATCTTTAAGAGAGTCGGATTGGCTGAGATTACAGAGCGTGTCTGATCGCAGAAGACATCCTCTAATTGAGGGCGTGGAAATGGGTGAGAGCTGCAGTTCACTGCTAATCAAAATGTCATACGGGACATTGACGATATTGTGAGTGTCATGCAAGCAGCAAGAGTTCCTTAAATGGCCTCTCATTATGTGTGGCGGCCACATCTCACCGGCTTTGACATGAGTGGCAGCTCATTGCAAGATGCTTTTGAATTAAAAAAGCCCCTTCTGCCAAAGCCTTAATTATACGAAGAGATTTTTTCTCGAGGGTGGTTTTCATCTTAAATGTATAATATTAAATGCCAAGCCGTTTCCGTATCTGCGGCATGTGGTGTTATTAATGTAGCACAACAGAAGAATGAAAGTGGAGCAGCTTTTAGCCTATTTGATAAAGACGTTCTGCCCCGGAGGTTGTGTCTAAAATTGGGAAAGTGACTTGCATTCCGACCATACCTTTTGTGTCTGCTCTCTAACTTAATGCACAATGTCATTTAGAAGTTGCATTGAGCAGTTAATCCTTTTTTCCCTCCTTATGAACCGTGATGTTATCAGCACCTTCACGTCACAAGAGAGACCTGGAAGGAAGCGCACCACTTCAGTTTCCCTGATCCAAAGATAACGTCTTCTCTCTCTGCCTCTTTCACACTATCTCTGCCAGTTTTACGCCACGTCTACCTCCTTTCACACATCCAGAGTCTTTTCCACCCGTTCTGTTTCTCATCTACCTATCTGTTCCTTTGGTTTACCTTGCCCTGTCACTCTTTCCGTTCACAGATTTTGACTTCAGCGTACCCGGCTCCATGAAGCTGCACAATCTCATTTCAAAGCTAAAGAAGTGGATCAAGATTCTGGAAGCTAAGACGAAGCAACTGCCGAAGTTCTTCCTGATTGAGGAGAAGTGCCGTTTCCTTAGCAACTTCTCAGCCCAGACTGCTGAAGTTGAGATCCCGGGAGAATTCCTCATGCCTAAGCCCACACACTATTACATCAAGATTGCCAGGTAACAATCAATACACGCTAGGGATGGTTTTGCTCAGGTTGACTGATCATATAGTGACTCACGGAAGTCATGAATAATTAAGATTCAGTTATACCTGAAACATTTTGCTGCTAAAATATTGAAACTTAAAAGTAAAAGAATTTACTAGTCATCCTTACTAATCATCTAGTCATTTAACAACTGACTACTTGCTCCATCTTAAGGAAGCCATGAATAATTAATTTATACACATTTTGCAAAAATATAGCAAACTGTAAATCTCAATAAATAAATATAAAAATACAATGTTAAATATGTAGCTTCATGTCCCCAATACATACACTTGAACACATAGGTAGTTTTTGATTGTACTTTATTCTTTTTTTTTTTTTTTTTTCTCCCCTTGGAGTTCTAAGCTAGACTCCAGCTGAGACCTTAATTCTCAGTGATTACTTTCATCACTTACCCATCATTCCCCCCTTACTCTACCTCCTAAGGTTCATGCCCAGAGTGGAGATTGTTCAAAAGCACAACACAGCTGCTCGACGGCTCTACATCCGCGGGCACAATGGCAAGATCTATCCGTACTTGGTGATGAATGACGCATGTCTGACAGAGTCCCGCAGAGAGGAGCGTGTGTTGCAACTCTTGCGGCTACTCAACCCCTGCCTGGAGAAGAGGAAAGAGACCACCAAGAGACACCTGTTTTTCACAGGTATTGCAGCAACCCCAATCACACAGAAACAATCACATCTCCCTGAAATAGCACTATATCTAGAACTTTATCTATTTATGTCAGACTTTTTGACAAGACCTGCTATTTTAAATGCATTTTCAAGTCTATTTTTTTAAAGTACAAAACTATTTGTAATACATTATACATTTAAAAAAATATATATGTATATAAACTGTATGTTTATTCTGTATATATAAATCCACACACAGTATATATTTAGAAAATATTTAAATCTATATACTTTTATATATTTTCTTATATTTTGTATTATATAAAACATTTTTTAATATATATACAGCATATTTGTATTAAATATGTGAAGGCATGTGTTTGTATTTTTATATAGATAGATAGAAAGATACATAGATGCATAGATAGATAAGATAAATATACACAGTAGACACACACATATTATGAAATTTAGAGTTAAGTCTAATTTGAATTGTGGCTTGCATGTGTTCCGAGCTGCCCCATTTGAATGCTGTCCATTTGCTCTGAGTGCTGGATTCAGTGGCCTAGATGCTCTCAGACAGATTGGGGGAGATGGAGAATAGAGAAGAAGAAAAAGTGGCAAGATTGAGGTGAAAAGTACCAGAAAAGCTGTGTAGTGGTAACAGAAGAAGAAAGAGAGGGGACTGGAGCAGAATGAATAAAAATGAGGTTGCTCTTCTCCCTGTGGAGACTGAGGGAGGAAGATCTAAATTGTCTGTCTTGTGATAGATGCATTAAAGATGTGACCCTATTAGTTCAGAGGTCAAGAGTGCCGCTTTTTTAGCTTTCTCTGAAACGTTTTGTCTGTTCTTTTTTTTTTACTGCAAAGAAAAGAAGTTGATTTTATGTTGCAGTGCAATTAATAATCATTAAGTAACATTAGGGATGTTTGTGTGTGTATTCTATTTTTATCATTCATTAATGCCTTTCACTGAAGTTATTTATTAGATGTGTATGAGAGGCTCCCAGTGGTCGTGTGACATGTTTTTTCTTTTTACTCCCTCACAGGTGTTTTTGGGACTTCTCTCAGCTCTTAATGTGTTTTGTTTAAAAAAAGCTCTGTAAATAAAATGATTTGTATAAACAAGGATAAAAATTAAAAAAAGTATATTAGGAGAGAAGGTCATATTTCAGGTTAACAGCCTTTTATCAAAGTCAAATAGAAGCTAGAAGATGCTTTTCAAAGAGAATTACCAGAATGTCAGCTGAAATCGCCAGTGGGATTTGAATTGCTTTATATACCAGTATATCCTCTTTAAATCTGTTCTCTTCTCAGTCCCAAGGGTGGTGGCGGTGTCTCCTCAAATGCGGTTAGTGGAGGACAATCCATCGTCTCTGTCTCTGGTGGAAATCTACAAGCAGCGTTGTGCTAAGAAGGGCATTGAGCATGACAACCCTATTTCCCGCTATTATGACCGACTTGCAACTGTTCAGGCTAGAGGAACCCAAGCCAGCCATCAGGTATGGAAATAAAATAAGTACATCAGTAAAAATATATTTTATATGAAATGGGCATATCATTTATTTTTCTCTCATTTGAACTATAATATATATTGTCTATATTTTAAGGTCCTGCGAGACATTCTGAAGGAGGTCCAGGGCAACATGGTTCCTCGTAGCATGTTGAAGGAGTGGGCGCTGCACACCTTTCCTAACGCCACAGACTACTGGACTTTCCGCAAAATGTTCACCATCCAGCTTGCTCTAATTGGCCTGGCTGAGTTCATGCTGCACCTAAACCGTCTGAACCCAGAGATGCTGCAGATTGCACAGGTACCTGAATGACTTGACATCATGGAACTAATGCTCTCTTTTAACCAAATATACATGTGCCCAAGCACAAAGCAGTTTTTTGGGTTACCACATGTTTCAGTTTTTGATGGCTACTCTCCAGTTGTCTTTATTACTCTTTGTCCAGTATCTGGTGAGTGCAGGCCCGTAGATTCTTTTATTAGAAATGATTGTCAAACAAGCATCTCGTCCTGTGATTCTAATCAGCAGGTTTCTGACAGGCAGAGGAATGGGCAGCTAAGTGGGTATAGTAAGCCCCCTTGCTGCCGGTTCCACACTACAGATCTCATTAGGAACTAGGAGATTACTACGGCAGGCAGAGCGGACAAGCAGATATGTGCTGTCTTTGTCTCTCTCTCTCAATAACGTACTCACAAACCATCTTGCATTTCCCTAGCGTATGACTTCCAGGGCTTTTGACTTCAGATATTGAGTTTGGTCCTGCGCAGGCTCTAAATATTGAGCTTGAATCGTGTTTTAACACTGTTATTGTGCTTGGAGGAGTTTAACAATATTTAGGTGACATTTTATCATTATTAAACAAATAAAAATCTTGTAGACGACTACAGCATTCCTGATCTCACCCAAAACACTGTAAAGAACATTATTGTTATGTGAAAAAAGAGATGCTCTACATCAAGGGCATCAGAAGGCAAGTGGAGGATTATATTTGTTCATATGCTGAAATGCTGACAGAGACCACAGTGGGTGTAGGATCAATACATCCTCACATTTTTGTGGTCAGATGTCTACAACACTATCCAGTTTTCCCAGAGTGCTATAGATTAGCTGTTGTCTGATGTTGGTCCCACTTGAGTCCCATATGAGCAAACAGGCTCCTTTCCCAAATTTGATTTTGCTTTGTTTCGCTAAATGGAAACTAACAACTTGGCGCCACACGATACTTCTGCATACTGTAGCTTTCGGATGACAAGGTCAGATTTTCAAAGTTAACACCATCTTGATGTTGTTGTTCACCCAACAGGACACTGGGAAACTCAATGTATCGTACTTCCGCTTTGATATTAATGATGCTACTGGTGATTTGGATGCCAACCGGCCTGTCCCGTTCAGGCTGACACCCAACATCTCAGAGTTCCTTACAACAATCGGCGTATCCGGACCCCTCACGGCTTCCATGATAGCAGTAGCACGCTGCTTTGCTCAGCCTAACTTCAAGGTGCGCTTTGAGAAATGATAATAATGACAAATGAGCCTCTGCTGTTTTAGTCTCCAGGGCTCTCGACCCACTCTAAATTTGTGTCTCCTTTCAATCAGGTCGATGGCATCTTGAAAGCAGTTCTTAGGGATGAGATCATCGCATGGCATAAGAAGACGCAGGAGGATACGTCCATGCCTCTGTCCCCAGCTGGACAACCTGAGAACATGGACAGCCAACAGCTGGTGTCTCTGGTCCAAAAAGCTGTGACAGCCATCATGACCCGCCTCCACAATTTGGCCCAGTTCGAGGGTGGTGAGAGTAAAGTAAACACGCTAGTGGCAGCTGCCAATAGTTTGGACAACCTGTGTCGCATGGACCCCGCATGGCACCCTTGGTTGTAAAGAAACATATTCTGGCAGATCGCTGAGAAATGCAATACTGTGAAAGAGAATGTCAGAGTTAATGAAATTGTCCCATGACTTTAAAAACCATCATGTGGTGAGTTAACAATTGGAAGGGGTTATATAATAATGCACAAACTGTAATTTAAAAATAAAAGGATAATACATAAGATCTTTAGTATTCAATCTTATTCACAGGTAAAGCAGTTAAAAGCAGCTTTGTTTGTTTGAGAGGGACTATTGTTAAACTGATGAGGCTTTTGTTGAGACTGTCGTGTTTGCTAAAGTGTGACGGTACAAGACGGCCTTTAAGAAAATACTGTTTCCACAGCCTTTTTTGGCTCCACACTGGAAGGCGGTGCAGCAGCTATCCCAGCAGATTTTATGCAACTCCCATCAAGCTCTCGTTTTACGCCTTTCCCTTTCTCTCTGACTATCGGCAGCCTCTTAAATGTTGTAATCTAATTTACATGAATCAACACTCAGCAATGTTCAGCATGTTGTTACGTGTCAGTATGTCATAATTTAAAGTTATATGTGGGCATATTTTTTTTACCCTTGCACATCATGTAAAAATGACATTGCATCCCTTAATTGCTATGTACTTTTTTTACAGGTTTGTGCAATTTAAAGTAAAGCCGTCATGTGTTACTGTCAACCATAGATCTTTTTTTTTTTTTTTTGGCAAAATACTCTGGAAAGGCAAAGACCTGTGAGCCTTAAGACAGGGGTAGCTTTATATTTAGCTCATTTTTTGTTAATTATAGCACATGCAGTTTTTCAACTTTGCCTTTTTAGGAGTGTCCCAAAGCATTTGTATCTCACTGATACACCTAAAAGCAGTTTTGTATACATTCCCCTTTTGTAAAGGTACAGAATATTGTGCCAACTTATGGATAGTTACCTCTGCAATGTAAATATGCATTTTGTTTTAATAAAATGCTCTTTTTCAAGAAAAAAGTGTTAGTGTGTTTTCATAGGAATGGTAGCCCTGCGTGGTTAAATGTGGCTTGTCTCTTTGTGGGTGGTTGATTGAAGAACTCTTACAGAAAGAATAACCTTGTCTTTGCTGATTGTCTGAAGTACAAGAAAGGACCTGAGTGAGAGCATGCCGTGGAGCCGTTTGGGCAGGTCAGATCTCAGTCTCCTTTTCCTTCTTTATTACACCCAGTCAGTATATCTCACCGAGCGCCGTCTTCTCTGAGTTACACATGCTGTCAGCGCTGGCTTCAATCCCATAAACCATCGCTTCACCCTGTATGCTTGCACAGCGCAGGTGCTTATCCTCCTTTCTCTGATCTCTCTCCACCCCCTTTCTAACATCAGTTAGGGACCATACGCTCCTACCTTTTGTCCTCCTTTTGAGGTCCTTTGCCACCAAACAGTCCTGGGGGTTGATGTACAACTGCACTGTCTGAACATGAAAGAGCTACGATATTTAACTCTCAATGTGAGCGATGTGTCAGGTTCTTACTGTGGCTCGGAAGCCCCCGCCCCCTGCTGCATTGCCCGTTGATGTCTAGACTGATAGCAGGAGGATGTGGGCAAACTGATTGATGGAAACCCTCGGGGAGAGCTGTGATTGGCAGACACATGGAGGACAAACAAACCAGCGTTTTTTTCTGCCAGCACATTGATGGAGTGAAGAAAATCTTTCTTGATGACCTCATCTGTCTGCTGAAATTGAGTGATGTTCATGAGTCAAAAATTTATATTGAGTAATATTGTTTGATTTAATTTTCAATTATTAACTTTAAAGGTTAAGTATTTAGATTTAAAAAAAATTTGACAATACTTGGACACCTCTGGTGTGCATTATTTTTCTAATAAATCAACAGGCCGTCATCAATTATGCAGGTTATACTATGGTTGCCAAAAGACATTGATCAGATGAGATTGTATTTAAGTGGGTTTTGTTGGATTATTTATTCTGCATAATTTCCAAACATCATTTTTGAACGAAGGCGAATTTGAAATAGAAGTGAGCATACCTATGGGCACAGCCCTTGAAAAGGGTGTTTTTTAAGGGTGTATGGCATTTCTGTCTCATAAGTGTTTGGAACTCCGTTTGTGCAGGTGCCGTAGATAATAAAATGTAATTGATGGCAAAACATGGAAATGAGTTTGTTTTTGCTGTTTTGACCTTTGAATTAATAGAAACCATTTGGGAAAAAGTGCTATAGAACTGAAATGCGGTCAAAGAGCTGCCTGGAACTGTTACCCATGCAGTTCCCTGAAAATAATTGCAGACAAAATGTTTGTCAGCCAATCAGATTCAAGCATTCAATGTAGTATAATTCGATTTCTTTTACTTAGATTTAAATTGTTTTATTGAAAAGTTTAATTTGAAGTTACTAGAAGCAACTCATTCAAAGACTATTTTAACGGCATTTTCAAACTTTGTTGTTTCAGTGGCCTATCAGTGCCAGCATTTAAAAGTTCACAAATTTGTCATCTTGAAGATATGATAGTGGAATTGGCAACAAATCTTTTCTTCTGCATTATGGGGTATATATTAGAAATGTAAAAAATGCAGGAAAGAGACTTCAATCCATCGGTTTCTGATTAGATTCAGGATGTGGTTTAGACAGACCACATAATTGGAGTTTGTAATGTATGAAATTAATTTAATAATATATTGGGACTAAGTTAGCCAAATATTATATGGCGATTTTTATGACTATTTAATCATTCATGCCATAGGGTATCATATATAATTTTCAGCAAAAAACAGTTGGAGTTGGTTTTACCCAAGGATACTTGGCAAGTCCAATTATTTTTGAATTCAACCAGACAGTTACAGATACCTTTCTGTCACTGGTGTGAAATCACAATATCCAAATAAATGAATTTTGAAGGGTCTTAGAGATTGTGACCTTGCTTCGTATTATGAGCTGGCAGCTGCAGGCTTACGATAAAATATATGAGTACTAAACACTAAGTTGACATGAGCAAATGTGTCCGGAGGATGTGTCACCTATAAACCACAAACATTCCCTTTTTTTCCCACACCCTAGACAAATTACAGCATCCCGTGTGAGTCTTATCCTCGATCTAAACGAGTGTGCCTTGAACCGAAGAAAATGTCATTTAACGCTTCTACACAGGATTTGAATTGGGATTGTTTTTGCTGAATAGCAGAATTCTCATACAGTTGAGCAACCGCTATATTCTGCTGTTGCAAATTAATGGCAAAAGTTTTCAAGGTGATGCTCTGTGGCGCATTACCAGGTAAAAGTCATTTGAAGGAGTGCCACGTGCAAGTACCGGGAACAGTTGAGCTGATCGTGAATGGGATACAATCCTGTGATGCCCTTGGGCACCAACCCATTTGAAAGATATCCAAAAAACAATAAAAAAAAAGTTGTAAAAATACAACGACTCATGAAAACTAGTAAGAGGGGTGAATTATTCTAAATTAAGCTTTAACCCTTTAACTATGTATACCTAGATTAGCTTGGTTTTGATGTGTTTAATAAGCAACTAAACTCTTCAGGAAGCCAGTCTTCCAGGAGCAGGATTGGACAGCATTGATATTCTGTAGTTAAGAATTCCTCATGTAATTTCTTATATATTCAGGTTTACCTCTCAATTAGCTTGTTTCCAAATATTAGAGGCCCTAGGAATTTTGCCCCATTAGTATAACCCGTACTTTGGCCTTAACGATAAGTTAAGAGTTTAGTATTCGTGTTTCAAGTCCAGTACAGTAACATTCATTCTTGAACCAAGAACCACAATTTGGTTTCACTGACCAGCTGGTTTGAGAGGTACATAAGGTGTCATTTTGTTTGGCGAGGCTAAACGATGCACTGAAAAGCTCTTAAATGAACCTCTTCTGAAGTATTAGCTTCATTACCTGAACTTTCCCAGCACTCTCCTGAGATCATTCTCTGCAGTTCCTCTGTCTTCGGTGCTTGTCAGAAACACTTCACGTCCTAAACCAATTAACCAAGCTCTTCTCCGAGTGCCCTGATCTCCTGGCAGGCTGGGAGGAGAGAGGCTGTTGTGCGTCTGACAGGATCTCCCCCTGCTTCTCCTCCCAGTTCGCTGATTTAATTTGTTTGGTAATATGAGGATTGGCGTGTTCAGCCCAGATTCACTGCAAAGTGAAATTGGACAAGGGCATTGGAGCAACATGTAAAACTGTCTCACCTTGACAGCTGGCTGAGTGGACTGGGGATTGCCTGCAGAGATATCTAAAAGGACCACACACCATTCATTCGGCATCCATTGTAAGGATTCAGGAGACGACATCATAAAGCAGTAAACCTGTGTAGGAAGGAATATAAAGACGCTTTGTAAATTTCTAGTTAATTTGCCCAATTCTATACCCTTTTTGTCCATCTGTCCATTGGTAAAGTAATCTACTGTGTTTTAATCACTTTCTTGTCCCTGTATATGTTTAGCCGGAGGAATGCTGAAACTACAATTTAAAAAGATAATTAACTAAATCTGACCAAATGTCAGTGAACATTTACTTGAGTATAATCCAACCCTTCAGGTCCTCGAAGCTTCATCATAGATCATGTAACTTTGATTGACGTTAATGGATTCTTGTGGGAATTTTCATAATGTTGAGTATTTAATGTGTCTATTTTTTATTTAATTACTTTCTCCTTCCCTAACGTAAAATGTAATCATAATAATGATAGTAAATGATTACTGTAGTTGGAATTTCCCCAGAAAGTGTAAACTCTGGCGCTTTCCAAAGACACAGTAGATGTTTGTTTGAGCATCCTGACCAGCCCGGCAGCAGTGAATCTGTTAGATTGACCAATATATGTTATATACCGGAAGCAGTTCTGGCAGATGACGTAATAATGAGCGCGGAGAGAGAACAAAACAAAACAAATTAGAATTAAAAGCACAAACTGAGGATTTGTAGAGAAAAATGTAGGGAGGTTTTCAATACAAGCTAAGAGATTACATTGTTTCCTATAAAACTACATTTCCCAGAGGCACATGCACGGTGCTGGGACTGCTTCCGGTTTCCGCAGACGTGAGAGAAAAGTGCTTAAGTTTGAAATATGTATATTTACATACAAAGACACATGTATTCGCTACAGAAGGACTTTAGTCAAACCCGGAGCCACGTTTTATTATGAATATGCGTTATTTTACGTCTTCCGAAGTGTAACCGCTATCAACCGTTTAAACCCATTTAAAGGCTTGGAGGGGTCTGGTCAATTTTTATTATAACCAATGGATTCACCTGAAAGAAGACAGTCGTATACTCCTAGGATGATTCAAAGGTGAGAGAAAGATATGATTATTTTCATTTTTTGGTGAACTGTCTCTTTAAGGACATTCTCAATCTAGAGAGCAACACAGTGAATTGATATGGTAGCAGGAATTAGTTCACAAATTTTTTTAGTGTAATACTATTGTCATATTCATGCAATGCAAATGAAACTCTGAAATGAGCAAATAAAATGATAATATCCAGCTGGTGGCTTAAATTAGTTAAAGTACATTAAACAGCGCACTAGGATGTTCTAGTGCAGACTACTGCAGACATTATTCCCAGACTCTGCCTAGTTGTCCTTAGAGACCAACACCAGGAGCATCTTAAGTCCGGCTCATTTCCACCTCCAGTGAAGGGAGACGGCTCCTTAAGGTGTGTGTATGAGGTGTAGGCCTCAGGGAAGATAGCCAATCACAGCGTTCTGCAGATACAGTAGACATGATCCTTTTGGGGACTCAATTTGGAGAGTTGCTTCTTCTTTTAAATGGTTTTTAGACAATACGGCAAATGGTTGTTCAGTATTTGGCTTTCTTTATTACTTTTCCTCATCTATTCTGTTTCCCCCAAACATGTATTGAAAAAAAGCCATCTTGTTTTTTTTTTGGTATATGAATTTGGTTTGATGTCTATCTTCAATTCCTATCTTTCATATGTTATTTCCATGATTTAATATGGTTAAACTATGATGAAGTCCTGGTCTATTCTCTCTTAATGTTTTATGCTAAATGCTCTGAATGGGGCCAAATGGCTCTTTTCTGACATCCTGCTGTATCAGCAGCACAGCAGCGTGTCGTCACCCGACCGACTGACGCTTCTGTATCCTGGGATTACAGTCTTAATGAAACATTCCCTGCACCATTTCTCTTTATGGCCTATAATGATTATTAAACAGGGCCGTGGCGCTATCAGGAAAGCACAATAAAAGCTAATGATGTAGCCAATGCTTTAGCCAAGCTTCATCAAAATACCTGATATTTCCACATTGGGAATCCCTGATTAAATATTTAATTACAGATTTCATACTTCAATGCACAGAGGACCATTCAAGTAGATTTGTTTTTCTTTGGGTGTTTGTACAAATGGTCTGGTAAAGTTATTTATAGTATTTCAGAGTTAAGTGTGGATGGTTACCTCCAGTGCTCAGGCTGGGTATGTATTTTTCTATGTATATAATTAATTAAGTCAAATATTTCAAAGGCCTGCTTAGTTTTATCTGGATAAACAATTTTGGCACACAGAGAAATGATTCAAATTATAGAACAATGCACAGCTGTATGTGTGCTCTGGTTGAACGTTGGTGTCTATGCATGAAGACATTTGTCCCACTATTTGATTTCCATAAAACAAACATCACACTACATCATAGCAGCACTTGCTGATTTCTCCATATGCATAAACCATTAGCTACCATTACAAGCAATGTGTTCAAGCTAATGAGCAAAGCATCTCTCCCTAGAGAGAAAAACAAACAACAGGAAAATCAACTTAATCTAGTTTACAAAGTAAATCCTCTTCTTCACATAGACTGGCTGCTCTTTTCCAAACCAACATTTGTATGGAATGGGATCATCAGTCTCAGGTGTGTCTTTGAGGCCGTTACATCTAAAAACACTAGAAACTTATTGTGATATTTGAAACATGAATTTCTTAGGCCTCTAAATTGCCAACATGATCAACACTTAATCATCATTGTATTATGATTTGTATTATATCAGTGCTGGATAGTAACCTATTACATGTAATCTGACTGGATTATATAGTATAGTAAAATACTTTTTTATATTAAAATAGTTGTAATTGGATTACAGTTACTTTTTTATTTATTACCTGATTATATATTATTCACACAATGGCAATAAACAATTATTAATTTTAGTTTCTCTAATTCTTCTTTTTCATCTTTTAGGTTTTATAAATTAATATGAAGTAACACAATTTGCATTCTCGTGTTAATTAATGATGTGCAGGTAAAATATTTAATCATTCTGAGTAAGTGTTTTATTTTTTTATTATTTTTAAATGATTTATTTTAGTTTTATATTTTTACAATTTTATTAATTATTAGCTTTTCATTAAACTTGAGAACCCTCTGCAGTTCCTTTATGAAAGTCCACTTTGTGGTGCACTTGTTTAATGCACTTCATGTTAATAACAATAAATGGAATACATTTTCTTTGTTTTTACATTTTTATTTCACTATAATACAAGATTATCTTACTTAAATCAGTGTGCTAAACAAGTTACATGACAAATATTATAAAAGTCATCAAAAAGTAGTTATTATAATTATATTGCATTAAATGTGTAATGGATTACATTACCGATTACAATTTGTGTCATGTATTTTGAAATCAATAATGGACTGCAGATAGCATTTTACCTAGGCACTGCCAACAAAGTAGTTTGCTATAATGTAATAAAAATCTCATCAATTTACATTACAATCTACCAGAATTTTATATTGGTCAATAACAACATTTGCATCAATCAATTTGAGCTCCACATTCTCACTGTATCATATTATGTCATATTTAATACTTTAATACATATTTATGTCTTATGTATTAAATATGATAAATATCATAAAACAGATTTTTGTATTATGTTTTGCCAATTTGTTCAATAAACTGTTCTGTAAAAAAAAATCGATATTTCTGATTATTATTTCATATGTAAGGTTTTAAAGGGATAGCCGTCTTATAATAATGTTTAAACATTCTTTAACTCTGAAATTGATAATAAAAAAGTCCAATCTTGTTACAAAACACAGTGTCATATCAAATGCTGTATTATTTTTAGAACCATTTGCCTTGTGATTAATTAGCGCATATGATTATTATATTCAATAGCGCAGAGGGGACAATAGTATTCATGAATGCATAAAAAATGTGGCGATTCTCGTTCCTGTGCTCCGTTTGAATTGGAAAGTACGTCTGCTTCTATTTTCATCAGCAGGCTAATGTAATGTCATGACTAATATTATCCCCATTGACATGACAGACACAATTTATTTCTTAATACTCTCAGAGGGAAGCTAGCTCAGCGGTGCTTTTCCATCTCACTGATAGCCATCAAACTGCGGCCCTCATTTCAAACAGGGCTCAGCCGTCGCGGTGCTATGAGAAAAGGAGGCCTTTCATTCACACTATTTCTCTCTTCTGTCTGTCCACTCAATCGCCTGGAGAAAAGTCAAACAACACGATTTAACTTTGTTGTCCATTACAGCAGCGTGGCATCTATTAACAAGAAGGCGGATGCATCCCAATTACAAATTCCAAATGTAATAGGATTCTGACTGATCATAATTCTGAATTATCTCTTTGGCCAAGTGATTACTGCATGTGCTGCAACACCTTGAGCCACACAGCTCATACACAGTGAGATTTTTGAGACTAGCAATGATTTGTTATTATTATTCTTAGGAACTAAACAAACACATATGTTATAAATCTGTAGATTCTAATAGATTTGAGTGTCTTTATTGCTAAAAAAAGCTTTTAATTGGTAGAGCCTTGGTCACATTTATGTGATAGGATACAACACTGTTGTCATGTGGAATAAGGCATTAATATGTGCTGGGGTGAAAAGTGGGACTAAATTACCAGGGCCCCAAGTGGGGGGAGGGCCCCTGAGGAGCAACATTTTATTGTCCTTTAAATATAATTTTAAGATCACAATGAATGTTGTTAACTAATGTAAATGCTAATATGTTGAGTAAATGCATCAGTTGATTGATGTATTAAATGGTGTCGTAGGTAGTTGTGACCCTCGAGCTCATGGGGGCCCATGCCCACTGCTTGTGCATAGGGCCCAGAATTTGGTGCAATGCCCCTGATATGTGCTGTCTGGGCATGGCTGGACTGGCCATAGGGCATACCGGGCATTTGCCCGGTGGGCCGATGGTGATTTTCGTCTTTTGTGGGCCGGCCGCCAATGTTTTTTTTTTTGTTTTTTTTGTAACGTTATAAACTTTTAAAGGTGGCGGATTGGCCAATTGGTCATGATCGACTCTGGGCTGGACCAATTACAGCCAAGGAGGTCAGATGCACCCTCCCCCTTGCAACGGCTCAGCAATCACATATCGTCCCTCCCTATACAATGTATAAAGCAGAAAAGAGCAAGGGGGCTGCAGAGAAGCTGCGGGAGAAAAGACGCAAAAGCCTACAAGTGGAAGCAGCAAAATGAGGAGCTTAATAACAGAAGATCGCGTGAAGGGGAAACGGAGGAATATCTTACCTGTCCTAATTAATGCCTGCGCGCCCCGCGACTGCAGAATACGTGAAAGCGTTTTAAAACAGCGAAAAACTCAAATGTGTGCATAAGGTTTCGCGAATGCGAATGAATCTAGTTTAAATACTTCACAACTCCGCCCCTGAGCGCCGCGAACTTATGTTTAAGCACATCAGTCAGAGTAATAGAGCAGAAGCAGATGCACGTATTCGTTTTTTAATGGTAAAATATCTTGTTGTTTGAATAAGTGCAACGTTGTCTTTATTAAATAAACACTAGTATGTATATAAATGTTCATATA
>JAUCMT010000021.1:4865124-4890013 GCA_032357475.1 Enteromius thamalakanensis
AAGAAATGCACGTACGCCAGACATGGACTTGACGTGGAGCAACGCACATTCTCACGTTCATTTCATTGTTAGTAAATTCCAACGTGAGCGTGAAATCTGGCGTACGCAGTTTTTGTGCGTACGCAGCGTTGATACATGAGGCCCCAGGAACTCAGTCATAACCTTGATGCCCAGACGTCTTCAAACAGTTTTGAGAAGAGGAGATGCTAAACCTTGGTAAACATTCCCCGTCACAGCTATTGTGAAATTCATGTAAAAAATTCCAGGAATTCATGTAATTCATTAACAACTTATCGTTTCACTATAATCAGTTTATTTTGTGTTTTTCATATAGTATATTGTTTGTAAAACATTTTGAATGACATTAGATTTGTTTGAAAGGTGTTTTAATTAAAGTTTGATTGATCAGCAGCACGACTGGTCTTCAACGACCCCAAAAGAGCCCATGTCATTATATATTGTTAATATATAATGCTGAATTTGTGACAGCTAAGAGCACAAACCATCAAACCCAAGACTCATTCAGAGATGATAACTGTCTGAATATCACTAGCGTCATAAATATTAAGGAACTTTTTGTATACTTTTGGTGATAAAATATTAATAATGTGTTTGAGCCACAAATCAAATCTAAAATCTGGATCTTGTTGTAAAATGAGTCCTGAACTAACACACACACACACACACACTCTCTGACGGCGGCATGCTGTGTGTCTGGCAGTGTTCTGTGTTTTGTTGTGGCTTTGATGCGTTGAATACTGCCAACATTTGGTTATGCAAACATGCCGCTTGGAGTCCCGGACGATCCCACAGAGAAACATCTGTTCCTCCTTTACACACACACACACACACACACACACACACCTTCAGACTGCTCTTCAGATCCCAACAGCAAGAACAACTCTGAATCTGAACCCTGACCTCTGAACCTAAGGAGCGCCACTGCGACACTCATCACATCACGATCTCAAACTCATGACGCATCTATTGGCTGAACATCATGTTAATGCTCTCTCTCTCTCTCTCTCTAGGCTGTGAGCGGGCGATCAGCGACTTTCTTTAAAAATTGTTGGTAATGAGAAGGAGCAGCCCCTCTGCCAGCTGGTGAGTGTTTGCAAAAAAAATAAAAATATATATATATATATGTGTGTGTGTGTAGAATTGTTTGTTACAAAACAATAAGTTTTGTTTGCTTTTCACACTTAAAACACGTGTTATTTTAGTATAGTAATATTTTACATCTTTTATATTTTTCTGTTTCAACTGTAAAATATCTTATATATTATATTATAACAGTAAGTACATGTAATATAAGTAACAAGGACACCTTAACATATAGTGTTACCAAATTTTTGTTATGGTTTAATTTTGGTTAAATATAATGACCCTGGAATATTGTTCAGGCATGGATCCTGAGCATGCATTAATCTGTAGAGTAGTGTGTAACTTCACAAGCAAAATGATTGATACTTGATAGTTTCAGTAACACTAAAGATCCTGAAGCTTCATCATCTGCAATGAGATTGAGATTTTTATTAGCCCACAAAGTTAACCTAATTTGTCATGCAACTAAAAGCTGAATCTGTGATCTTTTCCCTGTAGGCGGGTCTCCAGATGTGTGTGGCTGCTGATTGGAGGAGGCTGTACTGGTGGGTGGTCCTCCAGTGGGTAGTGGGCGTGGTTCTATCAGCGCCCTGTGCTCAGCGCTGCGACTGTCTCCCAAAACTCCTGATAGCGAACTGCTCCTCAAGACAACTGTCTTCTGTTCCCGCGGGTGTACCTGACAACACCCTGTTGCTTAACTTAACCAGCAACCTCTTGAAGACTCTATCACAGCGACAGTTCTCCGGGCTAACGCAGTTACGCGAGCTGGACCTCAGCAATAACGCACTAACAGTGATCGAGGTCGAAGCCTTTGCTGGTTTGCGAAATCTTGTTGTGCTGAATTTATCCAGCAACCATCTGAAGATCATCCCAGTCGGAGCCTTCTCCGGCCTCCGCAGTGTTCAGTTCCTGGACGTCAGCCAGAATGAGATCTTGGTGCTCCTGGACGATATGTTTAGCGAGATGTCGTCTCTCCAGAAGCTGGAGGCCAGCGAGAACGATCTGGTGTTTATCTCAAACCGCGCTTTCGACGGTCTTTCCGACCTGCAGGAGCTGAACCTTGACCGATGCAACCTGACATCGGTTCCGACTGAAGCGTTTTCGCGACTCTCCGGAATCGTCAGGCTGCGTTTGTGCCGACTTGGACTCACGACACTTCCCAACAACTCCTTCCGCCAGCTGGGACGTTTGCGTGATCTTAAAGTTTCCCATTGTCCTTGGTTGGACTCGTTAGCCGCTAACAGCCTGTTTGGACTTAATCTCACATCACTAACAATCAGGCACTGCAATCTGAGCACTGTACCGTATTCCCCACTGCATCACCTCGTCTACTTGCGATACCTGGATTTATCGTACAACCCAATTACTGTTATCCTTTCTAATCTTCTTGGGGATTTGCTACGACTCCAAGAGCTGCATGTAGTCGGTACAGGGCTTCTCCGAATAGAGCCCGGCGCTTTTCGCAACCTTGCGCTTCTACGGTTCCTTGACGTGTCGGAGAACCGTCTGGTGACACTGGAGGAGTCTGTGTTCCATTTGGTCACTGCTTTAGATGTTCTTGGATTAGATGGGAACCCGTTGGCGTGTGATTGCAGGCTTCTTTGGGCGATGCGCAGACGCCCGTGGCTTCGCTTCGAAGGACATCCGCCGATTTGCACAACACCTGTGCAGGTGCAAGGCCGGACATTTGCTGACTTTACGGAGGCTGAGATTCCTAGGTTGTTTACATGCAGACAAGCTCGAATTCTCACACGGAAGCCGCAGGATGTTCGGACGGACGAAGGACATACAGTTTTGTTCTTCTGCGCAGCCGACGGAGATCCAGCGCCGTTGATTATTTGGCTAAATCCCAAACGCTCTGTTATTTCCAGCTCGGGCCGGATTCGCACGCTTGCTAATGGGACCCTGGAAGTGCGCTATGCACAAGTACAGGACAGCGGTTATTACCTGTGCATTGCTTCGAACGCAGCCGGGAACGACAGCATCTCCGTGAGCCTGCGGGTGCGGGGGTTTCCGGCATCCGCTCGCAACCGCTCTGGCTCGTTCTTCCTGGAAGGATGGAGCTTCACGTCCGGGCAAGCTGCGGTCAACGGATCACAGCCGTTTCCATTCGATGTCAAGACGCTGGTGATCGCGGTGACCATGGGTTTCCTGTCGTTCCTGAGCTCCGTGGCCGTTTGCTTCATCTTCATGTTTTTCTGGAGTCAGAGCAAAGGGCAGATAAAGCACACGGCGACTATTGACTTTGTGCCGCGCAGCACGGCGACGGCATCCGGAGGCGGACGTGCGACGGAGACGGGCAGGTTCACCATGAAGCTGATCTGAAAACTTGACAACATGAGATGTTTGAGGTGCTACTAGATATCAAGAGTTTACCTTAAGCTGAAAGAGGTTAGCTCACCTCAAAAATGAAAATTCTGTCATGAATGTTGTTCCAAACCCCTAAGAGCTCATCTTCAGAACACAAATCAATATATTTTTGATGGAATTTGAGAGCTCTCCACAGACAGTACCCTAAAACATAATCAGTGTTGTTTACATTTGGGGGAGGAAGAACACACGTGAACGTAATCGGTGTAATCATTGTTGTTTGTGCTTCCAAAATGGCAGAAGACAGTTACTCAGGGGAGAGGAATTGTTGGATGGATGAACTGGCAGAATCAAACCATTTCAAAATGAGAATAATGGACTGTAGCATTGTTTTTCAGAGAAACAAGTATGTGAACTTAACATTTCTTCTAATATATGCAAATGCATTATTGCATTTTTATGGTTTAGTAAGGTTTAAAAACTACATACAGCACCTTTAACCCTCTGAATGTTTCACAGGATATTTTGACCCATGTCTGATTTTGCTTAAAGGCACAATTTGTAAGTTTTCGCCACTAGAGGTTGCATTTTCAAAACAATAACAAAGGTGATGTTTGGTGACGCAACAAGTTTCAAGAGTTCACGCTTTCCTAAAGTAAGATTTAGCTTGTTTGGCGTGCTGTCTGGGGAGCGAGCCGGGAAAACGGCGAACTCTGAACCCTAACGGTTTGAGCCCTAGTGGGACAGGATTCGGAGTTCAGCTCGCTCGCCGTCTGCTCCCCCGGAACGCGTGAATTAAACTGTAATAAAAAGGTAGAGAAAGGGTGGTGGAGGGAGCACGAAAGCGAGATGTGGGAACAGGGGAACTGGGTGTTTTTATGGTGAAAGAAAAAAACTGTGATTGGATGCATCTTGGCGGGGTAATGATTTGGGCATGAGCTACTAGCCGTGCTGGATTAGAACGTCCAGCGGATCCTCTCGAAATGCGTTTTTTGCAAAACGTACACTTAGTGGAAATTTGTTCTCGCTTTATTTCAGAGACTGTGGAAAGTGTAATCATGATCCGTGATATGGAAATGCACATTAAATAATTACCACTTCTGCATTTGTCCATGTGTGTTGCTGTAGTATTCACAGGCAGAAACTGAGGATAGTGTGGATATTGCATCATTAATAGGCGACAATGGACAGGGACGGTTTATTATTAAAATCTGTCAAATCCTACAGAACTTCTGAGATAACGTAAGATCACAACTGCATAAATATAGAACACTGGGCAAGCGGTGTTTTGATATTTTATTACAAAAATCTTTCATATTGTGCCTTTAAAGAACACTTATTAAACCATTTATTTCTTGACATTTTGTGAATTTTTCCTAATTACTGTATCTGGGCTTTCATGAATCTTTAGTGTTTTATGTAGTGTTGATTCTAGTTTATTTAGTGAATTGCATGGAAACCACAAACTCACTTCATTGTGTTCAGTTTCTCAGAAATGAGGGCTCTTTCTGTCCAGTAATGTAAAATCTTAATTTTCAGATTTAGGTATTTGTACTGAAAAACCAAACCAAGCCACCGGAGAAAGCCCATGATCTCTAGATGTCATAGCATGAGGTCTGCTGATGGTACACGATCATTTAACTACTCGCTTTAACCATTTACTGAATTTTTTCTGCGTTTTTGAGTTCGGGTTGTATTTAATTGTCATTTGGACTCCACTGTGAAGTAGAAGTAGATTCTTGATGATCACGTTTGCAATAATTCCGCTTTTAAATGATTTTTAATAAAAATAAATCAGATAATTTGAGCATGAGCTGCATGAATGCATGAGTGAGACACTGATCACATGTTTAGCATCTATAAACCAGAGAAAGTGAGCAATAATGAAGCTTTAACCAGACAACAACGGGAGAAAGATCCCAGGTTAATTAAGCTCAGTTTGAATCATGCTCCAGAAATCCTGAAGTAATTATATCATGCATTTAGTGGATTAAATGACAGAAATATTGAATGTCTGCATGTGTTTCTGTATGTTATTATATTTTGCTGATGATGCAGCCAAAGCTGTGCAACTTGCAACAAACCAGCATTTATGAATTTATGCATACATAACGGCTTTATGCAATCCAAATCAAAGCAATGTCCCATCATGCACTACTGTTTGATTAGCATAAATGATCAACGTGTTTTGTTCTGTTAAGATTCTGTCAGTTCAGCTGTTTTTCTCTCTTGAACTTTTATTTCAGTTTATGAAGCGTCTCATGTGTTTTTTGCATATATTATTTTTTTATTGTTCTAAAGACAATGTGCTAGTTCAAGAATGACTGCATTTGTTTGTTTAAACACTTGCTCCTTTTTTTTACGTTTAAACTTTAGATTTTGTCTGAGACGTCTCTTTTTCTGTAAGAAATGACTGTCAAAGCATTAAAGTCAAACTAGAAAAAATGTGATTGATTGATACGTTTCTAATCAAATATTAAATTATTTCTTCTTATTTCTTTCAGTTTCACTATTTTTCCTCAAATATGTGACAGAATACCAGGGAAAATAATTTCAATTATTTTTACCTTTAACATTTTTTTTTGTATTTTTGTGAGTATTTCTAGCAGGGTGATAAACAGCATCCTATTATTAATGAACCCCATCAGCCCCAGCAGCTCTCTCTGTACTCTGGGTGTTGTGATTCGCTCATGTTTTAATCTACAGTATATAAACCTGCTCTCGATCACGTCCAGTAAATCAGCTTAGAGCAGAAAAACAACAGGCTGAATGAACACGACTCTCTCTCTCACACACACACACACACACACACACACACACACACACACACACACACACACACACACACACACACACACACTCACTGTAGTTTGAATTTTCTTCATAGAGATGTGTCACTTTAGAAAGCTAGTTTCTCTCCTTCCTGTCCCTTGGTAAATACAGAATAACATGGTGTCTGCAGCAGACATCAGGAGCTGTTGTTTACACACATATACATAGACACACACACACACAACTCCAAATACATATCAAAGAGAAGAAAAGTGCCTTTCCTATAAAGAAATGCTCTCAATGGTACAAAAAGACATTGGCATAACCTGACAATATGCTGGGGATCTCTTTTGTCTGATTGCAATAAGTCAGTCAAATATTTTCATTCCAACTATATTGAAAAAAAAAAGGTGGAAACTCCAAATCTATGGTTTTTAATCTTTACAGTCCCTTCATTCTAATATACAGTAACCAATACTGTTTTCTGAAAAAAAAAGATACTAAATAAATGTTCTGCTTTCTCAAACTGTACATTACTGAGACTAATTTACAGCTAAAACCATTTCAAACAGTAGTGCAGCATTAAGTGATGAAATTGCTGAAAAAAGGTAGATGCTGATAAATGTTTCATCTAAGATGAACCATTTCGGTGATAGAGTCAAAACAATAACATCGGCATGTAAATGGGATGGCTAACATCCACGGGAGGTCAAATTTTAGTGTCGTTTATAGTGTTACATGTTAGTAATGTAGAAGGAGATACAGATCTTCTGAAAGAAACTAGTCAATTGTGACCATAAGCCAAGTCCCTCGAACCTCCTGTTATTAACAGAAACAGTCTAACAGCAGCCATAATATTTACGTATTAATGCTTGTGCATAACCAAGCTTCATCCCTGCTACAGCTATCCTTGAATTCTTCTCAAAAACACCTAACTAACAGACTTAGTATCACCGACACCTGATGCCTAAACTTTCCCTTACATTGTCCTAACAGCTGCAGTTTACAAATACAGCATAATGAACTCCCAAAATAGTTTTGCGGCGATCCTCAACAGTTTTCAAACTGAAGATGAGTGCAAGAGGGCCTAAGCTTAGTTACTCAATAGATCTGGGGTTCATGATACATATTTAGTGTAGTGTGACAAATCATATCAAACAATTAGCCATGCAAAACTGCACTGTCCCTTTGATTTGTGCTCACCTATATATCGACAAATAAAATCAAATACAAACAACTAAAATTCCTCTGGACGTTAAAAGCAATATCCGTCTTAAGTTAGATGACTCTACGCTTAAATTATTTGCTAAGGTTAAACATTTGGTCGGTCAAAACAGTATGTACACAACAGCGAGACACAGCACTCAAACCAAGATTCACCTCACTAAATCAAATCTCTGATGTGCAAACATGAGAGTACCAAACTTTAAATGACCATTAGTGGACGCCACCTTAAACTACCCACAACCAGTTCTTTAAGGCAGATCCATTTCATTCCCAATAATAACATCAAGCTCGACACCACTTCTGCTGCAGTTGTGCAACTTAAAATCCAATTTAAACTGCCTCGCAGTCACCATCAGTTCTCTGGAAACTCCATTTGTTTTCGGCCTCGGAATAGACAGCGTTGAAATGAACGACAGCTTAAAATTTCATATTTGAACAAAAGCTCTTAACACAGCCGAAAGGCGAATCATTCTTTCAGTGCAAATTAAATTGAAATACATACTTTTTGTTCCTATTAATTCTTTCTAATAGGCAATGGTTTTGCCAAGTAAAATTGCATTTAAAAAGTATCCAGTGAATTATTAGTAAAATAATTTTCCCTCTGATGTGACCCGTGTAGTTGAAAGGATAGTTCATCCAAAAATCTAAATTCTGTCATTCATCACTCACCCTCATGTCATTCCAAAGACCTTCGTTCTCCTTCAAAACACAAATGAACAAGGAAATTGGATGAATTCCGAGAGCTCTCTACAGTAACTCTCTACCATAGAGAGCTAAGTTATTAACACAAACAAGGTAGTAGCAAGGTAAAATAATCCATGTGACATCAGGAGTTCAAACGTAATTATGCGAAGCTACGAGAATACTTTTTGTACACAAAGAAAACTACAATAACAACTATATTCCGCACTGACTATAAACATCATATGCTGTTCTGTGTCAGCTGCGACAAACAGTTTACGCTTTGATTTGATTTCTGTGTGATGCATATGCTGTTTACATTCAGTGGATACTCTCCAAAATTATGCCAGGTTAGAGATGGATAGTTTATTTGCATAGCTTCTTAAATTACAGTTGAACCCTGATGCCACATGGATTATTAGAATCCATAAAAATATCTTAATTTGTGTTCCGAAGATGAAAGCAGGTCTTACAAGTTTGGAATGACATGAGTGTGAGTAATTAAATGACAGAATTTTAATTTGAAGGTGAACTAACCCTTTAAGAGATGTGGTACAGACCCGTCCCTTTTGAGCATCATTTGTATAAATAACAACAATGTTTAAACCGTCTCTCTCTGAAAGTTGAATGTCTCATTCAATAACTGGTGCTAATTAACTGCTACCATCTTGTCAGAGGTATTAATTGGAAAATATAAACACTCCTATGTATAACATCCCTTTAAAGCAAATCATTGGGTAAATAAAACTAAAAAAGAAAACCAATTCAGCTCCCTTTACAGATAATTCATGAGGAAAGAGAAATTGGATTATCCAGCTGTTGCATGCAGGACCACAGCGAACACAAAGTTAGACATGACTGGGTCTGGTAGTAGATTTTGCAAGAACTTCCTTGCTTTATACCACAAATATCACTTAAAAAAATAGACATAGAACTCTCGAACACACAAGGAATGGTATGCTTTTGGAGGGAGTTACGAGTGGATCTTTTACAGTATTTTCAATGGAATGAAAACTTGGTAGAGTATGAAAATGTCCATTATGAAAAATTCTAGATCATGAAACGGTTGATCACTTCAGCTGTGGTAGTGTTGATTGTGCTGGAGAAGCAGGAAGCAGGAGAGAAAGAGGAGACGCCGATAGATCTGTAAAGCGGCTGACCCATCACTGGGCCGCCCCAGAGGATCTGACACTTATCTACACGGCAAAGAGAGAGTCCTCGGACCTGCCTGCCTTTTTACTCGCGTTTGCAGAAGCTCCGGAGGCAGCAGAAAGCTCGTCACTCGGGGGTGTCGGCAGCGTGGGCACCATCTCTGCCGCTTTTGCTCTCTCCTCCAGAAACTTGTCAAACTCTGGAAGAAAGTTTTAATGCGGCATTTAAAGCGTATATATGCTGGGGCAGGTAGATACACAGACACTACTGTTCACAGGTTGATGTTAATCTCTTACATTCACTAAGGGTTTTGGTTGAATGTGTGAATGCTGGATTTTCTGTGTTGAATTATCATACAGAAATCATTTTATATGCTAATTTACTGCTTAAGAAACATCTATCACAGTCAAAACATGGAAGCCAAGGATTCTTCAGTGAGTAGAAAGTTCAAATAAACTAGAAACAGGAATAGTTTTTAACAATATAAATGTCTTAATGTGCCCCTATTATGCCATTTTAAAGGTTGCTAATATTGCTATACAAGTCTCTTAAAACACTTTAGTTTTCTCCAAAAATAGTTTTATTTTTACCCTCTCTCTAAATGATTCGTAAATGACTCGTGTGAAGCAGTTTGAAGAATCTGCTGCTATTGGTCAGATGATTCAGGCCTTTATGATTGGTCTAGCACTACAGCGTGTCGGAAAATGAAATGTGGAAATTGTACTGTTTGTGGGCGGGGCAAGTAAAACGTGGGCGGACATTATGCAAATATGTTACTTCGTGACATGTGGCTGTAACAGAAAGAGATTCTAATTGCTGACGACTCGTTTAGGAGAATGTGAGCAGACTCTTTTTTTTTTGATAGACAAAAACTTAATTTATCTTGCACTGTTGGCAACTTTGAAGATAGTTTATTTTCACATACAGCTACATGACACACTGCATAAAAGATCATATTTGAAAAAGCATAATAGGGGCACTTTAACTGTCAGTTATTGCTCAATTTAAGTGTTAAAGGGATAGTTCTCCCAAAAACAAAAATTCTGTCATTAATTACTCACCCAAATTTCGTTTTTATAGTTGAACCCCTGATGGATTATTTTACCAATGTAATTACAAAAAATTATTGACAAAATTTTTATTTTTGGGTGATCTATCCCTTAAAAAAAAAAAAAAAAAGAAAAAAAAAAAAAGAAGAAAAGGAAACATATTGACCACAAATGTCTCAATAGTAGCATAAATCAATTAACGGTCACTTACCTTCACTTGTCACACCCTCTTCTCCATCTCCTTTCTGAATTAAAGCAGAAAAAGGGTAAATGATTTCAGCGCAAAAAGGAACACACCAGTTTTTGGCAATCACACCAAACATGATTAGTTTTTATTTTCAAACGACCTATATTTGATTTGACTAATTGGCATTACCCAAAATATCCAAAGGAGTAATTAGTACAGAAAATAACAGCATTAAAAGCAGATCAAGCAAAGAGTCTATTCACTATGCACTCGGTGTATATTTTAATAAATTTATACACCGGTAAGAACAACCCAGAAAAGTTAGGAATGCAGCAAAACCGTACAAGGAGAGTCGTTAGTGACCCCAACAAGAGGATAAAAAGCAGCCAGCCAAAAACAAAACAGCAAACAAAAAGAAATATGCGGTAACAAGGGCATATTTCTTTTCAGATAAATGGGTTAAGTCCTAAAGAAGAAGAAAAAAATTAAATAAAAATAAACGAAAGGAAATCTCACCACATCAGTACAGAGCCACTCCTCAATGTCATCCATGACAGAGGACTGGTCAAGAGCTGCCTACGGGCCCAAACCATGGGCCGGAGCAAAGCAAATAATACATAAAATAATAATCCCAAGAAAACATGACAAAACAAACAAACAACAAAAAAACAAAACAAAAACAATAAGACTTCAACATAAAAGTCTTAATCAAACCAATATTAGCAAACTACCCCCATATGGAGACATGTGGTAATAAATCAAACACATGCACAGAGCGTCACCGCACATTACTGCAATACAAGACTCTTTGGAGCTGCACACACTGAATAATATCAGTAACTAATATGTAAAAACTAAAGCAGAATCAGAAGTCTCGCTCCCAGAAAAAGGTTTCTTCTGAAACATATGGGTCAACAAGCAAAGTTTCAAAGTTACATCCTTCTCACTTAACAATTTAGGAGTTTGATACACTGTGTACACTGCTATGTACTATGTGCCTTGATGTTCCAGAAAATAACTGCAACTGATACGCCTTTTCAACCACTCCAAAATAAGCGCCTCAATATCCAGCTTTACGATGCCTCTTTGACATTAAAGCAAATGCACATATACTGGCGAAAAAGGCAAAAACGAAATAAAAATAAAAATTCACACAGAGAGTGTCAAAGAAAACTCACCCCAGTGTGTTGTTGTCTGACATCCAAGGTCGGGGCCACTCCACTTGAAGCCTTAGTGTCTTCGAATGGTGCACTGATAGTTCAAAATGAGCAATGTTAAAGCTAACACAATTTATTTGATATAATATTGTTATATTTTGATATTAGAGAGCGCTGTCTTTCCTACACCTTTATTATATAAGAAAAAAATCTGCAAATGTTTCATTTCAGACAGCCTGATTTACTATTTTACCATAAAACCGTCTTAGTAAATAAACATTTTTAAAAAATAAATGTAAAACACGAATGAATGAACAAACGAATGACACTTATTAGGAATAAAATCTAATCATTTGGGACTTCATTTTAAATAGTGTCATTAAACTAAATGTACAAATGTTTCCATTTATTCCACTTAATAACTTATTGAATGATGCTGAAAGATATCTCCAAACTGAAATTTTATAAATCAATGTTTTCAGAGATGGATTATGTTTTTCTAAAATTCTTTCATTTTGTTAATCTGAGGAAATCAAGTTATATACTGTATGTCTGGGATGTTATGAAAGTGAGAAAATCATGAGAACTTCTATTCATCTATTTAAGGAAGGCGCCTTACTCTATTATAAATAAGCTATACATTCCATGAAATAGATTTGTTTCGTACTTCTTCCTCTCAGGTATGGTGCCAGTCCTGGTCTGGGCAAATGTGTCAAAGTCATCTTGGGGTTGACAGGTAGTCAAAGAGCTCAAGGTGCCACTCACACTGTCAGAACCGACATCTGCAAAGCAATGTTGTTCTCACATTAGTACAGACTAACAAGAGAAAATGTAAAAAAACATTGTCGATCTAATGTACCAGACTCACCCAAACCTGCCAGCCTGGAGGAGAGAGTGACTGGTGAGGCAGAGCGAATCGGAGCCACAGAAGGAGGCAAGCTGGATGGAGGGGTAGCACTGATCCTCGGGCTGACCACTGCAGGAGATCCTGGTCCCAGATCAATCAGGTTATCTTCTGTTGCCTCATTCAGGACCTGTGGATACGCAACACCATTTCACATAGACACACATTGATTATGGACACTTTGGGGTGATAAAATTATATATTTGCTATCTTACCTTTACGCAATGACCATTTTTGAACTGGTTTACTTACAGTACCTCTACTTTTTTACATACTTTAAAAATAGAGACCCTGCAGTCTTTAATATAAGGTTAAGAGGAGTTAATACGAATGGTAGGGGTGTGATATACACATTGTTTTCACCGGTTTCACCAACTCTTTTGTAAAGGGAGGTAATCTGTAACTCAGGGTACACCAAGAATTGATGAAAAAGGTGAAGTTTTCATACTGTACAGAAACATCTGCTTTTATAGTAGGCACAAAAGGAATGGCTAATGGATATTCTCAGGCTAATTGTTATTAAATGTGTATAAATGTTTCTCATAGCATTTATTTCTTTGCAAATTAAAAAAAAAGGTTATGTTCCTGTACTCCCACAGTTTGAGCACATTAAAACATGCTGTCAAAAGCAGTGACACGTGCTCACATGTTCAAATTTTCTATTACAAGGCAAAGGCCCATCAACTGTAATAATCAGAATAATAATAATAATCAATTCCCTCTGTAGAATCTTGTGTAGAGGAAACCAGGAATTCAGATTCTGTGACAGTGAATTAGGGTACAGTATTTAAGATGTATTCATGGATCTCACTGCTCATTGTACTTTACGCCACACGAGTAAATTAAAAGAAAAATATTTAACAGTTGTAATTTAACAGAAAAAGCCCCAAATACATTACCACTCAAAATTCTGGAAGATTCTTAATTATGTTTTTGAAAAGAAAAAAACTAAGGCTGCATTTATTTGATCAAAAACGCAGTAAGGTTAATAACTATTCTTACTCTACTCTAATTCTAAATGTAATTTATTCTTATGAAGGAAAACCTTATTTTTTAGCAGCCACAAGTGGCAGATGATCTTTCAGACATTATTCTAATATTCTTGATTTATCATTACAAAATATTATGATGCTTAATATTTTAGAAGAAGCCATGCTTTTGTTTTTAGGATTTGTTGATCAATATAAAAAGTGAAAAGAACAGCATTTTTGGTAACAATTTAAAATTCTTTACTATCACTTTTGATCAATTTATTGCATCCTTGCTGAAAAAAGCATTTAATTTCATTAATTCATTCAAAAAGCTTCCTGACCCCAAAGTTTTGAATGGTAGTGCATGTCTCTCATGCAGTCCTGGAAATTACTACATTAGCCTAAAAAATGTAGTTGAATATGTGCTGCTAAAAATCATATCTCAATTGCATGAAATGCATTGTTACTATTGTAAATCCCTATGTAGCCTATTTTATTTGAAGCAGTGCAGGAACTAGTACTAGTGCAAGTAGATGGAAAGGGTGAATACAAAAGTCACAAAACGTGGGACAGGCATTCTACATGCTAGTGGAGGTTCATTAGATAAAACATGCTAGATGCAACACAGGAAGATGTACCGTACCAGCCAATGCTGACATCACATTTTTTAACATGTCAAAGAAAAAAATGAAATTAGATGACTTTTATACTTGCCTCCCTCAGCTAGCAATACCAAAGAATAAAAATAGGAAAAACAAATCACAAAACCGACCAAACCACACTATAAATAACACCAACATGCAATCACATCAGTTGATCACCACACAATGAAGTTTGCATATCAGAGCAAACGTACCACGCATTCTCTGAGCATATTTTAAGAGCGAAAAGCAAGCAATGAGAGGAAGAGGAAATTATATGACTCCGAGATGTGCTGTTGGCATGAGCAATATACCTTACATGTGTTTGGGGGAAAATAAAAATCACACACCTTGATGATGAAATGATGCTAAAACAGATAATAGAACAACTCCTTTAAGAAAACACAACCCACCCCGTTATTTACGCCTTGAGCAGTTCGGCCAGATCGGAATCTCTCATATCTAAAAGAAAAAAACACAAGCATGAAAAGTAAGCAACAAGAATACACCTTTTTAACGCCATACTTCAAAAAAATTAATCAAGCATTAAAAGAACCGTTCACCCAAAAATGTGGTCCACATAGTAAAAAAACATGTGGTCTATATAGAAAAAAACATGAACAAAATGTGTTTCATGTCATGTTATCATGTTTTTTTTTTTTACTGGTGTATGAAATAAAGCTGTTTTTAATTTTTAATGGCTGCAGCATTAATCATGTCAATTATAGGCATATAACTCATTGTATAAATGAATAAACCTGTTTTAAACACCATCTTCAATGAGGAGTACATTAATATCCTGATCTTTTATTATCCTTATATCCTCATTTGGTGAGGCACTATGAAATTATTGCTGAGCAATTTAATTGTAATTTAATAATAAATGTGCCCTAATAATAATAATAGGCCTAAAAATAAAAACATAACAGGCCTACGTTAATTGAAAATGCTAAACCTCTTAATACTGCCAATATTTGATGCTTTTGACAATTATTGTCACATTATTCATATGGCTTCAGTTTAAAATGCGTTTACAGCCTTTCAGGACTTCTTGGGAGTTTTGGGAAACTATCTTGTGTTTGAAATATTAAGACATAAGGGTAATAAAATGTGAAAATTAACATTTTCTTTAAAGAAAAGGTAAATTAATTGTTCCTGCTCACACCTCTCATATCGTAGGAAGATGTTGTTGAGGTCATCGTTGACATGCAGGAGCTCCTCTGTGACTTCCTCATTGGACACACGTGAGATGAGCTCAACTATCCTCTGCTGCATGGCCCTGCACGTTCTATTTAACTCCTTTAAACAAAGAAGCAAACCATGTAACACCGAATAATAAACACAGTCGACGTTAAGCTGCACCAACACCCCCTCTAGTGGCCTTCAAAAACAAAAAATAATCTGAATGAGAAACCTGAAGAAGTTCGTGATCAGATGGATCCTCTTGACCAGGAACCATCTCGGTCAACATCTCCGACATCACCTTAGTGTTCCCACGCACAATGTCGAGCTCGCTGCGCAGCTTGCAAATCTATTCAATGATATTTTATTAAATCAATATGCAATCTATGAAAAAGAAATGTTAAAACTATCCCATTTAAAAGAATTGGTGGAAGGTTTTACAGTACCTGTTCAGGGGAAGGGTTGATGGGCCCAGAGATGTGCAGATTGGGCATCTGTGGGGAAGTGTGGGTCACAGGGGCAGAGAAAGGAGGAGCGGGGGCAGGGTGAGGCTGTGGCTTGGGCTGGACCGGGGCGTTATATTTCTGCTGGTCCAACTCTGGAGCACTTTGCTGCTATTATCAGCAGAGCAAGACAATAAAGGAAAGTGAAGAGATAAAGAGGGACAGTAAAGAGATAAAGTTAAGTCAATGATAAGAGGCATGCTATTTTAATGGGAGCTGCCATAAACTGTGTGATAAACAAATTATAACATATATGATGCCAACCCCTACCCGTTGTGGTGTGTGAATGGGGGACAAGGTCTCCAATTCGGATCGAGGAAACTCTATACCCTTTCTCTTCATTTCTTCATAGACGTGAACTACTCCAGTCAAATCTGGACTACTCCTGAAGGCATCTGCCCATGCCTAGTGTACAGAGTGCATGCAAACTTTGAAATCTTGGAAATTAAAATGCATTAGAATAGCTATTAATATAGCGGAAAACTGCACCACACTGCAAAACAACTTCTCAGATCTTCACTACTTTAATATTTAAAACCTTTTTAAAGAGACAGTTCGCCCAAAAAAATCTGTTATTATTTCATAACACAAAAGATATTACTTTGAATAACATGGATAAAAAAAGAAAAATTGCCAGTGACTAAATAATAAGGATATTATAGTAGGATATTAAGTAAAGATCTTTTGATTAATAATATGCATTGCTAAGGACTTTATTTAGAAAGATTGTTTTCCAGATTTACCTTTAGACTGTTTTTTTATATAAATATAAATAATATATTATTTATATATATATTAGTGCTGTCAAATGATTAATCATGATTAATCACATCCAAAATAAAAGTCTTTGTTTACACAATATATGTGTTTATGCTGTGTTTATTTATTATGTTTATATTAAAACACACATGTACAGTATATATTTTGAAAGTATTTTTACATGTAAATGCATTTATATATTTATTTTCTTATATTTGATATTGTATCTAAATATTTTTAATATATAAACATAATTTATTTTCCTTAAATCTGCATGTGTTTGTATTTATATATACTTAATAAATATACACAGTACATACAAATATATTATATAAAGACTTTTATTTTGACGTATTTAATCCTTTGACGGCACTAATATATATATATTGGGAGTTTATGATCATTTGAAAGATCGCTCTCACCAAAGCTGCATTTATTTTACCAAAAACATTAATATGATAAAATATAAATATTTTCAACGTTCATATTTTAAAATATAATTTTAAAGCTCTTTCTAAAGCAGTGTTTTAGAATGATACAGAATTACATAATGTATCGTTCTGAAACACTGACGGTCAGGAGATATTTTGACTTTTGGTATTATAAACAGGTGACTGTTTTAAATAATCTTGTTTGAATGTCATGCAAAAAAGCACAAACTTTACACGTCTACTTCTCTTTGGACATTGTAGACATGAATAATTTCATAATGAGGGATTTCTAGCATCAGATGCAAGACCAAGTAAATTGAAGTCACCTTTGGTCATCTGAGCCAAACCTAGTAACCTGATCCACCAGGTTGTAATGAGCACAACTTCAGTGCCAACTAAATAGCCGGATCTCCTTGACTACAGAGCATCAGGTAACCAGCCTCATGATGCACCTCCTCACCCTCTCTATCATGCCCTTCTTTTTGAGATGCCTCATGTCATAAGTTACCATCCCTCATGTTGTGTTTATGCCCCAAACAACATTTTCTAAATGTACAATTAAAAGAACCAGTCCATACCTGTATCAAAGCTAGCACTTTGTCCTGCACTATAGCAGGTGGATTGTTTTTAGGAGATATAATTTTCACCAAAACGCCATCAATGAAGTCTCGGGTGGTGACGAGCGCATGGAACCGGTACCCACAGTTCTTTACACACGTCTCAAGAACCTGAACACATTATGGAAAAACAAAATGAAGAGGAAAATCTAAATAAAAAAGAATTATTAGATGTTAGTAAGACTGCAAAGAGTGTTGTTCCCATTGCACACATCTCACCGTCAGTGTAAGCATCACCTCCCTGTAGTTTTTATTCCCATTAAGCCTCTTCTTCACAGCTCTTATAGCATCCTTAGGCCTATAAATCAGATAAATAACTAAATAACACATCCATGCAGCTAAAAAGCAATCTGTTAAGAAGTTAAAACGACAAGGTCAAGAGAATGAATCATCTTCTGCAAACAAGCATTGCCAGGTCCCATAAATAGCCCATTGTGATGACTATACAATTTATGTAATGCCCTGGACTTGCAACGGATTGTAACGGCCACGGAGTGATTGATGGCATGATCATTCAGCCATACATTTAATATTATTAACATGGAGGCATATGCAACTATTTTAATGACAGCATCTTCTGGATTCGTACATTGTTTGAAGGTTTCCTAAGATTGAATATGTCAAAACACAAGCTAATTAATTCAACCTGTTAAATGTTATAAATCATGCATATGTCATGTCTCACCCATCTTCTGTTTCATTGATTATGTCACAAATTTCCATATTCAAGGTCCAGTCTTCACTTTGTAGTGAGCCATCTGTGGCCCTTTCTGGGAAAGATTAAAAAAACAAACTGATAAGATAATCGATAACTGCCTTTCACTAATAAGGGAATCTGATATAACATCGGCACTGAAGACATTACACTGAACTGCAAAGTGCAAACTACTGCGCAGTATGTACTTGCATGCTGGTTATCATCCAAAGCAAGTCGTCAGTTTCCTTACACGGAGTGTCCGTTTATAAGTTGATCAATAGTATGAATCATTTACACATTACCTCAAGCTTTTGCTATGAAACTGGGTGTGAGAGATAAACGCAGTGTCCACTGGCTAACAGGCTAATACAAGCTGGTAAGTGAAAGTAGTATTTCAGCTGATTTCAAAGCCCTTTGTCTCCCATCAATCGACAATTTAATTTAAACTATTTTAAGACGAACATATTGAGAGATAACTGTAAGTTAGACTGGCTAGCATGAATGAGCATTAGCTGTTAGCCAGCTAACTGATAGGCTATCCATATGTTGAGTTTCTACACAGCGGCTAGCTAAATGCATCGTTTTATACGTTAACTTGTCACTACACGATTTTTCTGCATCATTTAATTTCTAAAAAACATACCAATGCACTGTCCCACTGGAGTACTATATGGGTTTCCCAGCAAGAACTCCATCTTGTCAACATACCCAACGACTAACAGTCAATGAGACAGTAAACACTCAAGCCCCGCCTATGGACGACTTCCATTGGCCGCGTGATTCAGAGCAGGAAAGCTATTGGCCGAATCTGCAGTCAGTTACTGAAATGACACGCCAGCTAATTAAAGGGACAGCAGTGATTCCACTGAAATGACTTTGCTTTATACCGCGGGTTTGATATATATCACTAATGGTTATGTATCAGATTGCCCTTTAGTACTATGCACTTAAAAACCATTTTTTAATGTGTGACTTTGGCTATAAGGGAACTGCTAGGAAAAACATGAGACTGGTTTAGTAAAAAATGAGATGACTCAGATGTGCACATGATTACAATTTATCAAAATGTAATTTTGGTGTTCAAGACATTAGCTGAACAGTTTCACAGCTTTGACATTAAAATACTTGGATTTTGTATTTACAGTCTTTCCATCTGGCAGCTGTTGAAACTAATAATACATATCCTGACCTTAGACATTATATTATTGCTCAAAACATAACTAAACAGCAACAGCAACAATTGGTGTTACCGCAGCTTGCTGTAAAAATAAAAAAGAGATAACAAAGAACACATTTTTCCAGTCTCAAACAGTGCCTTTTTGGCCTTTTCAGTCCTGTAAAATTTTTTTCTTGACAGCTGTGCTTTCAGAAGACAGATACACAAACATTGCACCAGCGGCTGTTCGTGCTCGCAGCTCATACATATCATAATCATGGACCCATTCCACATTTCCCCATTGCTGGATCTAAGACAAAACAGAACATAAAAGAACAATAATTATTAAGATGGAGAATGAGCAATAACAAATAATGGACTAAAGAGTTGGAACAAACTAAAAGCTCCCGAACCTGGTATTCTTCCTCAAGTCTGGACAGAAGAACCGCTTGTTCCACGCTTAGGTGTCTGTCAACCAGGCCGAATGACAAGACCAGTGATTTCAGCTGAGTGATCACATACTCAAGTCCTGCAGAAAAAAAAGAAAACTGCACTGTTTAAACAGGTCTTTTCTCATAAGATGCAAAATCATATGTAAAAATGTCAATTTACATAAGATGCAAAAGCACCACAGTATCTTTACCTGTCAGAGACCAAAAGTTGTATGAATTAAGGTGTTGACGAAATGTGTTCTTAGTCTCCTCTGGGATTTGAGGGCCCATTATACTGGTGGATGAGCCAATTATTACATTGTACCTAAAAATCAAGATGTTCATATATGTCATTTTTCATGGCTATATACTGTACCTACTATATTATCTAGCTAAATAGAGTAAACAATCCAGCCAATATTACCTTTGTTCTATCCAGTTCATTACAGGCTCCCATTCATTTCTCTGAAGTTCTACAAGACCCGGAGGATCTTCTACTCTGTAACTACAACCAAAGTATCTGATTTAATGGAAACACTCTACATGTACTTAGGAAATGTAATACCATTTACAGCCATTACAAAATAATGATATATAAATATTGGTTTAATTAATGAAATGCCATCAAGTGATCCTCAAAATACCAGATTGTGTCAGTCTCCAAAAACTTTAGAGCAGCTGAGATCATTTGTTCCTTTGTCCTTTGCGTTGGGTTATCAAGTGCCGTGTTGCAAAGGGTAGTCTGTATGGACAGCAAAAAGTAATATTGAGCTCAAATGGAGTCAAATCATGTAATTTTACACATTTTAGGCTTGACATAAAATCATGATGTTAATGTAAGTGATATGGTCGGCATCCAACATTATCTGACTGCTACATGTATGCAGTTGGATGCATTTATTTCCAGCTGCTGTTGGGTGATAATAACACAGTTAATATACAAAATGTAAGATATCTAACTTTAATTAATCATAATGGCCTACTATGTGCATGGTGTAAAACTTCAGCGTGTCCTTCTGAACGTCCCACTCTGTTGCAACAGCTATGGCAAGAGCTTCATTGGGCACTGTGAACAGCTTTCCACCTGGAGTCTTCAGCTTTCGCTTGTCAAGGTTTATTTCATACAAACCCCCTGTAGACAATACAAAACTATTTTCAAACAGACATAACATTCTTTTTGAAGTTGCAGATGTGTGTGGTGGCAATATGGGCATCAACACTGAATGATGCTCACCTTCACCTTGAGATATCGAGACGTTCTCGTAGAACTTCTTTCTCTCTGCAATTTAAACAAGAGATGAAGCAATACCTTAGATTTGTTCTTCTACAACGTTGTTCTTCTGTAATGATCTTACCTGTTGTGGCACTGGCATATCTTGCCTTTTGTATGTGTGTTGATAAACTAGGAACATGCTGCCCTTGAGGTAAAGAAAATGGCCAAATGACCTGACCAAACTGCCTGTGGTATCTACAAATATTCCGTAACATCATATACTTAGAACGCTATGTATTCCTATTAATGTAACGTTAAGAGTACCGAAGCATTTAGTCAAGGTTAGAAAGCGGAATCAGGCGTTACAGCAAACTTGTCAAATCATCGTTCATGTTTCAGTAAAAATATGAAAACACAAGGATAATCAAGGTTAACTCAATTATTTAAGAGCAAATAAATACTCTGACATGAGATGTCACAGCATGTAGCAACGTGAACCCAATGCGTGAAGCTGATGATTGTGACCTCCACAAGAATAGTAAAAGGACAATTCATAATAAAAGTCCTCACAGCTTCGCTTTTCTCTCTTTCTCTACACTGCTCAAATAATAAAGAGAACACTAAAATAACACATCCTAGACCTGAATGAATGATATATTCTTATTAAATACTTCTTTATTAAATACTTCTTTACTTAGTTGAATGTGCTGACAACAAAATCACACAAAAATTATCAAATTTATTAACCCATGGGGGTCTGGATTTGGAGTCACACTCAAAATTAAAGAGGAAAAACACACTACAGACTGATCCAACTTTGATGTAATGTCCTTAAAACGAGTCAAAATTAGGCTCAGTAGTGTGTGTGGCCTCCACGTGCCTGTATGACCTCCCTACAACGCCTGGGCATGCTATTGGGCGGCTGGTCTCCTGAGTGATCTCCTCCCAGACCTGAACTGAAGCATCCGCCAACTGTGGTGCAGTCTGTGGTGCAACATGGCATTTGTGGATGTAGTGAGACATAATGTCTCAATTGAATTAAGGTCTAGGGTCCGCAGCGACATATGGTCTCACAAGGGGTCTAAGGATCTCATCTCAGGACCTAATGGCAGTCAGGCTACCTCTGGTGAGCACATGGAAGGCTGTGCGGCCCTCCAAGGAAATGCCACCCCACAACATGCTGGAAGATGTTGCAGGCAGCAACACAGAGTTTTCAAACCACTGCTCAGTTTGAAGCTGCTTTCATCTGTGAAGAGCACAGGGTGCCACTGACGAATTTGCCAATCTTGGTGTTCTCTGGCAAATGCCAAACGTCCTGCACGGTGTTGGGCTGCAAGCACAAACCCCACCTGTGGATGTTTGGCCCTCATACCACTATGCTGACAGACACAGCAAACCCTCTTGCCACAGCTTGCATTGATGTGCCCTCCTGGACGAACTGCACTACCTGAGCCACTTGTGTGGGTTGATTTTTCAGAAGTGTGATTGACTTGGAGTTACAATTTTGTGTAAGTGTTCCCATTTAGTTTTTTGAGCAGTGTATATAATCAAATTTAATAACTTCTTTTGACATATCATTCTGTTTTCACATTTGTTTCTATTTATTTTATTTATTAAAATTATTGACTATTTCAGAGTACATTTTTGGAATATTCTTTTTTAGATTATCTTAGAATTATTTTTTTTTATTTTTATTTTTTTTGATAAATTAAATGTATAATGTATTTTTTTATGAACAGAAAAACGATTCACGATTGCAAAGCACTCGAAACACCAAACGCTGGCGACGCCTGCTGGCCAAAACTGTGTAAATGCAAAAAAACAAAAAACAAAACAGGGCTAAACTGCATAAAAACTGATTTCACAAACCTACCCCATGAAAAAAAAAACACAATACAGCTAAGTGCAATTAACAAATAATCAAACACCAATAAACAGGTAATGCTAGTATAAAATGTGTTTTCTTGTTTTTGTTTTATTAAAAACAGGCCAAAAATAGACTCAAGATTTTGCATCCCTCATTAACTGTGAATGCCACCTCCTCTGAATCAGTTGACTGTTGATTGCACAGGAGGCTGCAGGAGTTTTGAATAGCTTTTCTTCCCATGCTTTTCATCCCTCCTGTACATGGACTGTAAATTCCACTGCTTTCAAAACTGTAAGGGAAATTTCTACAATACTGAGGTTGTGCTCCAGACAAACAAACAAGCCCACCTGTAACTCATACCGACCCCTTCTGTTTTGACCTGTGCTTTTTATTGCTTCACTTTTAGCTGAGGATGAAATTAGGTCAAAGCCAAAGCCATTTTACTACTTTTTTAAAAAATATTTTTATTATTGCCATTGTTCTTTTGTGTTTTGCATAGTCTATATTTAGACAGTTTGTCTGTCTTTCAATAGCATTAGTGTAAACATTTATACATTATATATATACAGTATATATAGAATATTAAATGGTAACGTCTAGGTTAATTATTGTAGCCCCCGTGATGGAGGGAACGGAGACGTTATGTCGTGACGACAGACTGGGGTCATTGACTTGGGAGCTCTGATTCGCTCTGATAGAGAGAAAACGCTTAGCATGCTAAGCCACTCCCCACCACGCTGGGTATAAATAGGCTACAGCTGCATCCACTCTTTAGATTTTGCTTCAGAGCCGAGAGCTGCCCATGTGTGGTTCTCTAACTGAACGCAGTGTATAAAGACAAGCGTAGGCTGTTTTTTTGTGGCGTTACGGCGCACTACAACGAAGTTCCTGTGCTGTCAACAATTTCCTTGGGCATTTCACAAGGTGAGCCGTCTCTGAAGCGGTTGATAGTCGTCTTTTTCGGAAGATGCCATTTCGGCCGTGTCTTTCTGGTTGTCTGGGGAGAGTCGAGTGCGTCAGTCGCTGTTCCACGTGATGAGTCTGCCGTCACCGGCGGTGGCTCAGCCGCGAGAGTAACGGCTGGCACGAGCTACGCTAGAGATAAGCCTTCAGCTACGTGCTCAAGGCCCTCTCACGACTTCCGTAATGCTAGTCCGATTCAGTTCGCCGACGGAGCAGCAGCCGAAAAAAGTAAGCTGAGTGTAGCCCTGTGTTCCGCCCGAGAAAGTAGCCCTGTGTTCCGCTGCACCCATTCCGGTGAGTCCACTGGTGCCACTGGCGACGAAATGGGAGGCGTGGGCCACACTACCCAATCCGTCGAGGTGGCTCCTCCGTACGATCCGGTTCGGCTATGGGATTCAGTTCGCCCGGCGTCCTCCCAGATTCAGCGGCGTGCTCGAGACTGTGGTGGCAGCCCGAGACGCCACTGTACTGCGCGAGGAGATTGCTGTCCTCCTGGCAAAAGACGCAATCGAGCCAGTCCCTCCTGCCGAGATGAAGTCAGGGTTTTATCAGCCCTTACTTCATTGTGCCGAAGAAGGGCGGTGGCCTTCGGCCCATCCTGAACCTGCGAGTTCTGAACCGTGCTTTACACAAGCTGCCATTCAGAATGTTGACACAGAAACGCATTACCAAATGCGTTCAGCGCCAGGATTGGTTTGCAGCGGTCGACCTGAAAGACGCTTACTTCCATGTCTCGATTCTTCCTCGACACAGACCGTTTCTACGGTTTGCGTTCGAGGGTCGAGTATGGCAGTACAGGGTCCTCCCCTTCGGTAGGGGTGTGCCAAAAAATCGATTCACAGAAAAATCTAGATTCTCATTTGCAACGATTCAGAATCGATCTGAAATGTCCAAGAATCGATTTAATAAATAAAT
>JAUCMT010000021.1:4902111-4920593 GCA_032357475.1 Enteromius thamalakanensis
TCTGTGTGAATATATTTTAAAATGTAATTTATTCATGTGATACAAAGCATCATTACTCCAGTCTTCAGTGTCACTTTGAGACCTTTAGAAATCATTCTAATATGCTCATTTATACGGTGGCCAAGAGAGCTCAACGCACTGCAAACTTAAGAAATCACATGCAAACAGAAAAAAACACATGCTGCAAACACACAAACGTGGAAAAGTGCGACAAATAGCACGGACCAGCAGAAATGTTTCAGAGGGCCTGCGCTGTGAGAATTTGCAGTTGGGATGTGTTTTTTTCTGTTTGCATGTGTTTTATTTCTGTTTGCATGCGTTTTTTTTTGTTTGCATGTGTTTTAAAGAAGAAGAAATAAAAATGTACTGATCCTAAACTTTTGAACAGTAGTGTAACAGTAAACTACTGTAACAGTAGTAGTTCTCCTTCAGTCGAGTCACTCTGACGTAACATATGGGAACTTGCATGAGAGGAGACATTACATCCCCTTTTCTACGACCCCGGGTCGCGCTGACGCCAACTCGGCTCCTCAGCGAAAACCTGCAAGTGCATTACTTCAATGCCCTCTTATACGTATTGATAAGGTGCACCTGGCTGTAATTAAATACACGGCAATTTTCATTGGCCTTTTCTTATTACTCGAAGACGATTGGTCTCTAATGCGAGTTCCCATATGTAACGTTACCTACGTGACCTTAGACTTTTTTAACATTATTATCCATTTTGAATAGATGCTTCTCTTTTTAATATTTTAATGATCAAAGAACCCTAAAAAAAACTCAACTGTTTTCAACACTGATAATAAATAATAAAAAATGATAATAAAAAATCAGAATGATTTCTGAAAGGATCATGTGACACCAAAGACTGGAGTAATGATGCTTTGTATCACAGGAATAAATTACATTTTAAAACATATTCACACAGAAAGCTGTTATTTTAAATTGAAATAATATTTTACAGTATTACATTTTTTTCTGGATTTTTAATCTATAAATGCAGCCTTGATGAGCAAGAAACATCTTTAAAAACCATATAATATCTTACTGACCCCAAATGTTTGAACGGTAGCATATATAGATAATTAATGTCTATATAGGTATTCGCCAATATCGTTTTCAGTAGTGTGACAGACACTAAATACCCACCTTATATAGAAATAATTCACTTATTGCCAGGCACTGTAGTAGCCAGTCTAGATAGATAGTGCTGTTTTATCTTCAACAGCTGTCAAACTATGTTTTGTTTTATCAGTGACAAAACAGTGATCATAATTCATCTCACCTTGATTTGACGTATTGTGTAATAACATCTCTCTCCTGGCGCTCAATTCGCACGTGGGCGCAGCCGCTTATCCGATTTGTATTCGCTCAGCTTTCTGTAAAGGTTCACGTGAGATAAACAGCCCGCCCAGGTCTGGCAGACTATAAATAAGGATAAGGATGCTGGTGATGCTGAAGAACAACCAGGAATAATAGACATCATACAGTGATCTCGTTCATCAGAAACCGTTTCAGCTATGAGTGATCTGCGATTTCCTGTAGACGTTCGGCTTATCGGAGTAATGAAAAAAGACAAGGACAAAGTATGAATATGTTGTACAAGCGTAGCATAACTTTAAGTATTGGTAACATATTTCGTTAATTTGTTTGTTTACTTGTTTGTTCCAGAAGTTCATGACATCAGTGCTCTGGTCAGACCAGACTGAGTTAATAGTGTACAGATCCTTCCGGGACTTTAAAACACTCCATGTACGTTTAACAGACATTTAGATAACACTAATGGTTACTGTAAGTGTAAAAGTCACCTGCTAACCTGATTTTCTTGCTTTAACAGAGGCAACTGAAAAAGAGGTTCCCTGTGCAGAACCATTTGCGTAAAGAAGACAGAGTGCTTCCCAGATTTGGAGGTATGATTGGTTTTTAAGTTATTAAAATGTACTTAGTTTCAAATAAATGAAAGTCAAAAATAGCCTGTTATTATATATATATATTTTTCAAGCTTACAATAGCATGCATAAAGTAACACTAATGCATTTACATAGGCTACTTTGTGATAATACTTACATTGCAAGGGCTTTCAAATAATATGAATAACCATTTTTGTTACACAATGTATTATTGTAATACATTTTACGTTGAAAGAAAACATGCAGCTGGCCCTTAGCCCTCTAGGGGGACCTGTTTAAGGTTTTTTATCCAAACTGTATTTGTTTGTTGTTTAAATATAATTTCTGTTGTTTGCAGCCCAGTTCATGGTGACTTCATTTCAGCTTAAAGGTCTGGATAAGTCATTGTCTCGTCTAAGGTATCTGGAGAAATACTGTTCCAACCTATTGCAGTGTGACACATCTGTGTCACATTCCACAGAAGTTATTCAATTCTTCTTGCCAACTGAACAGGAGCTTCGACTGGAATATACCCGGAACAGGTATGTAGATTATTTCCCTGCAGCAAATAAGCAGACAGCTTCAGCTTGCCAAAAACATTTGTTGTATGAACAGTAGCTTGGCAAAGATTTGATCTGTTTGTGGTTGCCAGAGTTTAATGCTAATATGAACCAGCTGGAAAGTGTTTGCACAATAAATGTCTGTTAAAGCAGCTCTCCTCTCCCTGCAGTGTGATGATTCTGCAATCACACAACATCAACGCTGTCAGTGGAGAACCTGACTTGGCAAATAAAAATCTGAGCAATGGCAACGTGACCCAGCCATTTGTATCCAAGACATATCGGTGTGTGGCGCCATATGATACCAAAGATACAAAGAACCGGCCATTTAAAGTAGCTGTGGATGAACGACTGGATGTGCTGATCAAAGACAAAGCAGGTGCAGTATCACCTACTTTAAACAATAGAAACGAAAGTGAATAGTAAACATCTTTACAGTCAGTTCATATTTTTGCATGGGCGTTTGGTTCTAAACAGGTTGGTGGCTTGTTGAGAATGAGGATAAACGTCTAGCTTGGTTTCCTGCTCCCTACTTAGAGTTATGTGATGAGGAAGAGGAAGAGGATGAAGATGACTTTGATTCAACAACCTTTGAAAGTAAGACACGGTTGTTACATAAACGTTCCGTTGTAATGAATCTTCAAAGATAACCTTGCTAAGCAAACATTGTCTTGCTCCACTAGGTTCTCTGTACTGCGCTACAAGAAGTTACACTTCAAAAAAAGAGGATGAGCTCTCTCTGAGCATTGGCGCTGTTGTGGAGGTGTTACAGAGGTCTGATAATGGCTGGTGGCTTGTTAGGTAATTACAGTTTTTTACTCAGATCACACTGATATTCAAACAATGCTAGGTGATACAAGTGATGTTGACAAACAAGTTTCGGTAGGAGCTCTGAGGTAATGATTAGTCACAGCTGTTTCCAATCCCCTAATCAGTCTCGGCCAATCATATTCATAGACCTTCCCCTTAAATAGGCCCCCTCTTCCTCCCTTCTTCATCTTTCAGCTCTTTACTTGCAAATAGTGCCAGGTATCTCCAACTCATAACAATGAGATTATCTGTTGTAGATCATAAAACAGTATGCAGTAACAACATATTGATTGTAAATTATAATATTTATATAAATTATTAAAGTAAATGGATGCCACCTTATTGGGACAGTAACTTATAAATATAGCTGGGGTGTTACATTGATTTAGATTTTAAATGTATATTTGAAATAATTTAAATAATATTATATTTTAATAACAATTATATTTTCGATGTATTTGTTTAATAAATTAGTTAAATAATTACTGTATTTTTGATCAATTGAATGCTGCCTTGTCAGCATTAGAGACTATATGAGGGAGAAAAAGGGAGAGAGGAGATATTAATGATTACTTCGGCATGTACATGGAGTTTTTGGGCTTAACAAAACCTAACTCTTTTATTCCTTTTGCAGATATAACAGAAAGGCAGGCTATGTGCCCTCCATGTACCTGAAGCTCTACAGCAGCCCCAGCTTTGGCCTTCAGACACTTCAGAGAAAACTTCACAGCTCCACTATCGACCTGTCCACCAGCAACTCTTTCAAACTTGAGCATCAGGTCCGCTCACAAAACAGAATGAATAATTTCCTTAAATCAAACTCTGTGGAAATGCTGTCAGAGCCGGTACAACGCGAGGAAGCCGGCAGCTTCAGCGATGATGGAACTGACTTCAGCTTCAGTTCCTCAGACACCACCTCCATGAGCCCAAGCATGTCCAGTTCAGAGGGGGAAGAGGGGCTGAGACACCAGGACAAAGAGCTAGAAAGCAATGATAGTGATATGTCCAGCGGTCAGTCCAGCCCCTCCAGCTCAGACACTGATCACCCAATAAAAGGAATTGGAGCTCCCAGGGTGCCACCCAGACCTCAAACTCAGGAGATCCTACGTCGCTGCACAACCTACACTCGAAATGCTGCTCTGGCGACCTCTGCACGTCTGGCCCCTGAAAGAGAAGTCATGGTACATGAAGGGAGAGCATGAAAGGGGTGCATATGACAAATGAGAGACTCCTTCCTTTTATACCTTCTTTTTGATCATCTTTGTGTATGATACAACAATATTACTCTGGGTTCTTTGCAATCTCTTTGTAATGGGACTATATAAGTAGTATAAATATTGAATGAATCAAATATATTATACATAACATGTTAAGGGTAGCTACAGTGTACATATTTAAAGTTTTTTTCCTCCTCATCTTATTTTTTAATTAACGTTATCTTTCATCTTAGAGCTTCCATACTTGGAAAGAAAATATATATATTTGGACTTTGTATACATACCTGCATATGTTTCAATAAAGGTTTTAACCTCATTTTAATGCTTTTTAATGCTTATTTTTCATGGGAACTCATAATTTAATATATACAGGCACGTATTTGCACACACAGAGCATATTAGTATATCAACATTTAGAATAGAATGATTTCTGAAGGACCATGTGACAATGAAATATTCCCAACATTTATGGCATAAGTATCTGTCAAAAAAGTGAACCGAGATCTTTAGTAGGCTAACTGAATACAGAAGCAAGCACTTTGAGATAATGAAACACTGTAAAACTGATAACTACAGAGACTCTCAGATACTAAGAGAAACAGACAATACTAACATATGGGCATCTTCGAGACACCCCACAGATTACATTGTATCTTTGCTAACGACATGAGCACCCAAATGAACGAGTGAATAAAATAAAGAATTACCTAGAATAATAAAATATCAGAATACTTACTAGAAACATTTCAACCTAAATTCCGAGTCATAATAAAATGGAGTCAGATTAAATAATAAGACCGAGTCAGATTTGAATTTAACTTAAATTTAATCCATTATTGGAAGCCTTCCTTGGGCCAATTTGGGCATTAAAAGCCACTAAATGAATAGGCTCAGTCTTACTATACTTTTGGGGTTATTTTAAGAATATAAGTGTAATTTTTATTGTCACGAAAGACTCGCCGTGAGTGCGGCGAGCTCCTCAAACAGACAGAAAACAAAGTTTTAATAATAATAAATAAATAATATTTAATTAAACAAAAACTCCAAAGCAAAAGAAAAGGTTGACGGGGCAGCAAAAGTACACACACGAGGATAACATACAGAGTAGCACACAAACATGACGTTACATTAACAAGACTTGAATACAACAAAAAGACAGCAGTATTTAAAGTGCTACAAATCAGGGCTAAAGTGCAGACAGGTGTAAAAAACACAGGTGAGACAAATCAACTGATGAGGGGGAAACCAAAATGACAGGACTAAACCAAAATACATAAAGACATGGGGGAGCACAAGACACAGACAGGAACAGAATGTGACAGTTATCATCGTGAAAGAAGTGAGTTTGTTTGTCTGAAAGTTAATTATGTCGGTAAGATGAAAAAGTCAGCTGCTACTTACAAACTTTAAACATTAACATAAGGCGTGGCTGAGATTTATTTAAAGGAAGCTGCATTTCCTTATAGAAAACAAAATCAGACATTTTCAGGAACAGCCAGTCACCCTTTATTACTTATTTGTTGATTAAGTAATCATTGTAGAGTATTCTGCCAGTATTTGAGTATCCAAAGTCCACACAAGTTCCCCTACTGTCAACAGGATAATACAGTATTGAAAGCAACAGATAAATAACTTTACAGCCTATCAACATTCGCTACATTGATTCTTCCACTTCCAGGTTTTCCTGTATCCTGTATCATCTAGATTCCTTTCTCTAAATTCTGTTATCCACATTAAAATTCCAGTACAATCACATATATGCTAAATCTCTGAACATCTGTGTATTTTATTCATAAGAGGCACTGCTTGCCCACTGATCAATCTCCCCCTGTGCATACGAATGGTGACCAGTACAAACTGGTGTTTTCTATATTGTAAAAAAACATATTTTTAGCTTAAACTGTTTCAACATTAGTAATACAACCATAAAAATCCAACATTACTGTTAAAGTGTTTGACATACATTCAGTTACATTGTATTACAGTTTTATTAACACATTTGGTTTATATATACTGAATTATGATATATTCTATTGTGCAGAGAATGCTGCTGCGTGTTCATTGGCCATTCAGACCTGTGTGTTTAGAGAGGGTTTGTAGCCTCTAGAGCCGGCAGTCATTGACTTTCACTGGTTTCCATAGCAATGCCTTTGTCTAATAAGTAAAACCTAGATGGTACCAAAATAGGGTCCCAGTGGTTAGTGTAAAACAAGTTGTCAGGTGCTAACCACATTCGTGACTTGTGCTAGAATGGAAAAGAAGAGAAAATTGGACATCTGTAATGCATTTCTGAATGATCCAGGGTCAAGCGCTCTTCTTTGGGATGTTTTGCTGCGTGTTGTTTTGACAGATGCCTGTCTTTTTGCCTGTACAAATTATTCAACATATACAGCATCTGTATTAGCCGTGCGCAAGTCAAAATGGTGAGTTTTTCCTTTTTCAATTACTTTATATAAAATAGATATTTTTGAAAAAAACATACAGTATTTATTGTATATTATTTTACAAGCTTAAACTTACAGTATATAATACAGTGATATGTGACAGAAATAATTTATTATATTTAGAAATTGTTTGTTTTAATTTCAGTCAAATTAAATTAGCAGTAATCCTAGAATTCATGTCACATTAAAAAAACGATTAAATTATTATATATGACTTTTTTCATTTTGGTTTTAGACTGGAGGTTATGAAGTGGAGCAGTTTGTGGATACCCCAGATGATGATCTAATTTGCGTCATCTGTAGAGCAGTTCTACGCTGTCCTGTACGACTAAAATGCAACCATGTCTTCTGCAAGGAATGCATTTTACAGTGGATGAAAAGGTAACAACTTTATATTTTGTAGTAAAATAAACTGGATTAAGCAGCATGAAGTAGGAAAGTAGCATTAAGCATTTTCTAAGGTATAATTTGTGTCTGAATTGGTATAACCAGTATCATCTGAATGGGAGGTTCTCTTGTATCTTATATCTTAATTTGATTTATATCATAGGAAATCATTCATCAGCATGTTTTTGAAATAAGTCTCTTTTGCTCCAAAAGGCTGCATTAATTATATCAAATTTAGCTTACAGTAAACCAGAAAGATTGTAAAATATCATTACAAATTTCAGGTTTCCTTCATAATGTATTTTTAAAAAATCATTAGTGTAATTTTTTAGCAGCCATTACTTCAGTATTCAATAGAATTTTGAATATGTTCAAAAGAAACAGTGATTTTTTTTATAGATTTTTTTTTAACCTTTTATCAGTTTACATTAATCTTACTTCTCTTTTGAAGATGTTTGAGCGAATGTTAAATTCAGTGTTGTTTCAGACAGGTGAAATGCCCGTGTTGCAGGCAGGCTATCGACCACAACCAAATGCTGGTTTTGTTTAAGCTGAGTAAAACCATTGGCCGTTTATCAATCAAAGTAAGCAACTTTTTTTCTTTTAAACTTAAGTTCCATTGCTTAAAATGTGAATTTGAAACGACTCCATATTGTGTTCTTAGTGTCGAAATGCACAGCAGGGCTGCGGGGCCACTTTCCCGCTTTCTAACGAGTACCTCCACACCTCCAGCTGTCCGTTTGAGTGGCAGCTCTGTCCCCACGAGGGCTGCGGGCAGCAGGTACTGAGGAAGGACGCGCAGGCGCACGATCAGAGCTGCAGCCACTGGCGACAACTGTGTCCCATGGGCTGCGGGACGCTGCTCGTCCGAGAGAATCAGGCCAAACACAACTGCTACCGAGAACTGCAGCAGCGCTATGTAGCCGAGCGGCGGAAGCAGAGGGCCATCGCAGCCAACCTGCGAAGGAAGATGCAGCGGATGCAGAGCAGGATGGCACAAATAAGGAGGCAGATAAACCTGATGTGTGAGAGCCTAGAGGTCGGCGATCTGGAAGTAGAAGCGGGAGAGGGAAGCAGTGCTTGGACTGATGCTAACACTGCAGGTCCGAGCGGCAGCAGACACCGTCACACCAACAGCAGAAGTTCAAGAGTCAGATTTATATAGTGTAAATAACCTTCAGGATTCAAGGAAATCATCCGAGTTAGTTTTTTATGTGTGCGCTTTTTATTAAATGTGTCTTTCCACTTTTATTGTCATCTTAAAGGGATAGTTCACCATAAAAATTTAAGTCAATGGCATCTTTGTTTACTCGCTTTGATGCTGTTTCAAACCTTAAACATATATTTTGTGACACATAAAAGAAAACATTTTGAAGAATGTTTCAACTGTCCTTACAATGAAAGTCAAACGGGGTTCAAAACATCATTGTATGGGCCAATATATATATATATATATATATATATATTTGGGTCAGCTATCCCTTTAAGGGCGGTACAGCATACAAGTTTACAGATTTACTGAGAAAAGAGAAAAGCATGATGATAAACAAAATAGTGAAGATTTTTTTTATTGCACATTCCTGCTACAGCTTTGAGAGGTTAAAAAGTGAGACATTGAAACTAATGCATAAATACTGAAAAAGAAAAACAGTTTCTGTAACATTCAAATGCCTGCTTAAGTTCAGAAAGAAAGACACTTGACACGAAAATGTGAAATCGTACAAAAACTGTCTTTGATATTATATAATCATTTATGATGTAAAAAACAAACACTTCTGGATAATGTATGTAAGACTTTTTTCATTAAGAGTTGTATTTCACTCTATAAATTCTTAAATAAATTCATTATTATTTGATATTTATTGACTATAATGAGTATTTGTTCATCAGTTAAGCAAATAATCAGTTGTCCTCAGAACATAAACACAATCAAGTAATAAAAGGGTTTATTCACACATTAAGCCACTGGCATGATAAGAATAGCTTACTTGGATTTCCGGGATGATAGGTATTTTACCAGCTGTGCCTTGTAATGTTTGTATTCGTTTAGAGAGAATATTTGTGAGAGTTACTGAAATTTTGCTCTGTGCTGTTTAAATGAAGCTGAATGAATGAAGCTTAAACTACTAGAAGTTTGTTGACATTAAATGAGCTCTGTTACTGCTGTATTGTAATATCTGTTCCACAAGGAGGCACTACTGTAGTTCTGCAGAATGTTCCGGATCACATCTGTCAGTGGAGGCCATAGAGGAATGCTGGGAGAGCTTTGTAGGGTATTGTGGAAAAGCTGGCGGGTTGTCCATCCCAGAGTGCATTAGCGGCAGATAAATGTCATCCATGTTGGGTAAAACAAAAACTTGCTGGGAAAATAATTGGAGAAGATTTGATATGAGGGTCAATGTAAACATTTTACATTAAATCAATTAACTAAAATAAACTATTCCCTTAATTTAAAGGGGTCATGAGGGGTCCCTTGATCTTCTGATGTATAAGAGGACATTGTAAAAACAATGATCCCAATGTTAGGAAAGAGTGAATTAACTTTAATAAAGTTTCAGACCATGTCAGGAAGAACTTGGTCGATTGTTCACTTTATTTTACAGTGGATTTGTTTACAAACAAAGCACTATTCGAAAATTGAACTTAAAAATACAATGCTGTTTCAAAAATATCAGATCTGACAGTAATCACACCTATTACTAGGTGACAAAATAAGAAATAAAGGCAGTTCATGACCCCTTCAAATGAAATTAGCTGACATATGTTTAACATGTTTAATTTATGATGAAGCTCCAGATATCGTAATATCCTCAAACAAACCTGAAACTCATCCTGCAGCTTTTTTTCAATCCATTCAGTTACATGACAGAAAGTCACTTCTCGCTCTCCCAGTTTAGGTCGGACTCTTAGATCAAGCTTGGGGGGCCCACAAAAACTGTACCTGAGAGAACAAACAAAACACTTGCATCCATGTATCCAAAAACATGACTGCAACTTAAAAATCTTATTAGCATGCATATAACAAGCATACTGCATTACCTGTTTATTAATACTTATAGCATTTATAAATGCCTTATTTTATTGATGATATTTAAGATCCCTTAATCCAAAACTTAGCAACTACATTGGCTGTAATCCACAAACCTCAAGTCGAACCTTCAAGAGTGAATGACACCAAACATTAAGAAGCGTGATTGCTCGAGATAATCTCTGCAGACACTGTGTAAGCTTAAGCAAAGCTTCAGTCCCTAATGCGACATTAACAGCGTGTGATGTGTTCAGCTGAGTGAGAATGGCTCGTACCATATTCTGTCGGTGGGGGGAGGAGGAATGTTGACAGCAAGTGTTCCAGAGAGCTCTTGAACTTCCACTGCAAGCAGCAGAGGGGTGTTGGACATTTCTTCAATCTTTTTTTTTATGTACTCATTTTCTGTGGCCTTCTGGAAATACTTCGACTTGGCAATCTTGTCGACAAATCTCAAAATCCGCCTACTAGTGCTGCCTCCAGCTGCAGCCCTGTGGGAAGCAAGTCAATTTTTCATCAGGTGGCCTTGATTTTTATTTAAGCTGCATTTATTGTCAAAGAACTCAAAGAGATGATGTTTTATAGGCATAATTCACCAAAAAAAGTAAAACCTGTATTATCTCTTGACTGGAACACCAAAGTAAGTATTAAGCAAAATGCCGAAGCTTCTCTTTTCCATACTTCAAAATGATGCATGTGTTTGTGAATGCCAATGCGTGCTATGAGCCAACCAGGACTTGTTGTTTTGATTACTTCCATCATCCTCATTAGTTAGTTGTTTTAGAACAACGTCTGATAAATGATTAAATGTAAAGGGAATGTTCTTGGGGGCGTATTACAGAAAGATCCTAACTTTAAAATCTTCTCTTATCTGTTTGGTAACCATGCAGTTAAGGCCACATTTAGTACAAACATTATTACGGAACAGCATTTCTGCATTATCTAATCTTCTTAACTACAAAAAGGAAATGGGTACATTCTAACATGACAAAAGAATCCTAAAACTGTCTCAACTTTAGGGCAACCCCGCAGCTGTCCTAGCTTCGAAATGATTTAAAATGCATTATAATGATTTAAGTGGCACTACTGTTCATTTAATTATGAATGAAAATGAAGAACAGAGATGTTTATTGGTGGAAAGACACATTTTGGGCAACTCTCTGTCTTTGTCTTCGCAGTGAAGCGAAGCTGAAAACTTACCAAATAGTAACGGCTTTGCCTTTTCTGCAGATCTTATCAAGGTTTCAGTATCAGCACTACTGGAATCAAAATCTTCCGGATTTGTTATTCATTTTATTCAGGTTTACCTCATCGTCAGCTTGACCTGAGTTGCAACTCCCAAACTTATCTCAGAGAATAATTGTTTAACGAATGATACAGTATGAATGGTTCATTCAATAATAATTACCCCTCAACACCAGGTACAGCCTTTTCAGCCAGACTTCCTTGAGTGTCAGCAGATGAAACTTCCTCCTCATCAGAGGATCCTGCACTTGAGGATTCTTCATCACTGTCAGCCAGCACAGAGAGCCTGGACCTGCTACTGCACAAGACATTCAGACAAGACCTCATCATAACAAGATAACACACACATACCCACAAACAGCACTAGGATGGTACTGAGCCTAACGAACAACAATGCAGCATGCAGTAAAAATCTATTTTGATTTTTAATTGATTTTATACTAATTTAAAAAAGCACAACATGCTACAGTATGAATGCAGTGCTTTTCAAAAGTTCTGTGTCAATATGAGTGTTTTTGATCTTGCTCACAAAGGCTGTATTTATTTGAGCAAAATAATGACTTATTCAAATTTATTCCACTTTTGGTCACATGATGATGATTGGGTGCTCAAGAAATATTTCTTATTATTATCAATTCTAGTTTTATAATTTCTTTAAAAAAACGTACTCCAAACTTTGTATAGAAGTATAGGTTGCATAATAAACGTTAAAGAGTCTATATGTTGTGTTAAGATATAATGACATAGTTTTTGTCTCAGAAAATACATTTTATTCTCCAAAAACTTACAACAGATTTATGGTCTCCAACTCTGTCTCTGCCTCAGGAACTCCCTCCTTCCCAAGTTTGGAGAGGTTGATTTTAGTCTCTAGAGTCATCTGTAGTGCTCCTGTGTACTCCACCTCCAAATGCAACCAAAGGCCTGACACACAAAGACAAGACAAGTTTCTATTTTCTGAAATGCAATAATAGCAAAAGTTACCTGTTGTTGTTCCAACTGTAGTAACAAAAAACGAACATTCAGTAATAACTCTTTAAAGAAATCCTATTCAAAACAATGCATGATTTCCTGTGATAACTATATATATATATATAATTATTGACATTATATTCCTGTCAACTAATCTCATGAATATACATCCATTCATTATTTTAATATAAATACTAATAATTAATTAACAATACTGAATAATGTAAAATTAAAATGTAAACATATACATACAGTAGCACCACTATGTGTCAGCAGTAAAAATTAAAGTGATATGATCTGTTATGGATGGCATTGCAAATAATTCTGCTTCAATAAAACGCCCACATGTCTACTAAAACACTTTACAAATCCATAAATGAGATGAGACCTGAACAAGGGAGTCAGACTCTGTCGAAAGCCATTACGTGTTACATAACACCCGGAGATCATGAGGCGGAGAGAAAAAGACGCTTGCTGTGCCCCACAGAATAATAACTTCACTCCTCGTGGGGATAATAAATCTCGCATATGCTTCACAGAGAGCATTTTACCATACAGCTGAGTGCATAAAAAGACACGTGCACATGCTTGCAGACATGCTGCTATTCGCTGAGGAGAATGATGTGAGGTTATGTGCTTCTTTGATCCCTGATATTACAGAAGGATAATACCATTTCATCTACTGCTCAGTGCAGGAACATAATAACACATACGCTCAAACAGTCCTGATGGATGAATGACCTAATCTGCTCTTTTATAAGAGGCTCTTAGGAGCCCCACTCACCTCTGCTGTTGACCTGTGGTAGAGATGTGCCTGTTATCTGGGGCATGCTGGAGCCCATGGCCAGTTCGGTAAGGGTCAATTCATCCATGAAGTAAGGCAACTGCGGCAAAAAAAGGGGGAAACTTACACAGAAGCACGTGCACACAGGGTAGGAGCATTAATATCACATGATATTTATAAGGAACATTTAAAAAAAAGAGCATTACTGCCTCACACTTCAGTTAAAGAACATCCTGTGTGTTCTCTTACCCGAATTTTGGTCAGCTTTTGCTGAATCTTCTGTTGGACTTTATCAGCCCAGTACTTCTCATGGAGGAAGTCCCAAAAGATCCGACCAATTAGTGCATTCAACCAGTCAGGTTTTGTTTCATCCTCATGGCAACAAAAGGTCTGCTCCAAAAGAGGCGATAGAAGAAAAAACTTTGGAGTAATAAAGATACATCGGAGATACACTGTGCCAGTTTTCAAGTAAACTTTTGTCTCAGCAAGGAGAATGAGATATGAAAATATTTCAAGATTATTTCAATTCATTGAACTAAAAAAATATTGTCCAGTGACAAAACTTTTCAAGAGGTATATTACTGGGGAACGTATGACATATTTGCATTATATTAATAATCTTGCTTTTCTGGATTGTTGGGCACTATTCGTTCCAAACCCATATGTTTCTTCAAAACACAAATTAAGAAATGTCTGAGAGCTTTTTGACCTTGCATAGACATCAGCGCAAACGTTCAAGGCCCAGAATAGTAGTCATGACATTATTTAAATAGTCCATGTGACATCAGAGGTCTAACCCTTTTTTATAAAGCTACGAGAATACTTTTTGTGTACAAAGACAACAAAAATAACAACTATATTCACAATTTCTTCTTTGTGTCACATATGCATGTGGTGCTACTACTGGGTGAGTAATTAATGACAGAATTTACATTTTTGCGTGAACTATTCCTTTAAATATTTGCATTTTAAAAAGTAAATATGAACATCAGTGAGAAATAAGCAGATTTATAAATCCCATTTCTAACTTTGATGTTTAATAATATTTTTTATTACATTATCATAATGTGCCTCAAGATAACAACATTTTGGAATGGGGTTAATAAATTAGCTTGAATGCTCTACCATTCAGGAAAGTCTTAATATTTTAGAAAACTTAAAAACAGTAAAATACTTATCCGAATAGTATTTCCTGCATTTGGAGGCAAAACCGACTGTCATTTTTAGCCGCTGCCTCTAAGCATCTGACACACTTTCACACCCCAGAGCAAAAAGCAGCATTTAATAATTCATGGTTGATCTTAAGCCAAATATTTTACCTAGTTTTACACTTCAGCAATTTATCAACATGTAAAGCCACCCTTGATAAATGCGCTGTTTGACATACACATAGGTTTATTCTGACATACTTCAGTGGCATTTTTAGCATTTAAAACACACTTTCATCTGCATTTTACAGGCCTTTTTGCATGTTCATGTGACAAAAATGACACAAATACTCTTTGTTTGAAGCTCACCTGCTCTTTTTCAGTAGGACTGCCCTGAGTGCTGCTTTGGCAGGGGCTTTGCAAAGGACTGGCATGTGCTGAGAAGATGAGACTGGTCATGTAAGAAGTATAGTCCGGTAAAATGTTCTCTTTTACTCTGCCAACCAGATCGCTATGGAACACATCTTCACTGCTGTCCTTGACTGAGCTTTCACCACCATTTGACAGACCCAAAGCATCCTCCTCATGCAATGCAGATTTATCTAGAGAGCAAAAGAAAATTCAGAAATAATGTTTAATGACATCATTTTAGCAAATTACTCATAAATGTTCCTTTTCTTTCTTTATCCTTAAAAGAAGTGGCTTGTGCATCAATACACATACTGGTATAACTGGTTTATTAAATAAATATTAATCATAATAATAATGATTATTATTAAACTTAATATTATAAATTAAATAATATTAAATTAATATAGGTAACACTTTACAATAAGGTTTATTAGTTAACATTAGTTAACAACATTAGTTAACATGAACAATACTATTTATTTTATTTATTAATACATTTATTATTCTTAGTTAATGTTAATTGCAGCATTTACTAATGTGTTATTTAAATAACAAGTTGTTTGTTAATATTAGTTAATGCACTGTGAACTAACATGAATAAACAATAAACAACTGTATTTTCATTAACTAACATTAACAAAGATTAATACATAGTGTAATAAATGTATTGTTCATTGTTTGTTCATGTTAGTTAATACATTAACTAATGTTAACTAATGACATCTTACTTTAAAGTGTTACCAATATATTAAATATTTGGCATACATTATTTACTGCATATATTTATTATTTATTTTGACTACCGCAACATAAAAAATGTTCCTTTATAAAAAAGATCAATAATAATGTGTGATGCATATATTAATACAATTTATTAAACCATTCATTTCTGGTAGAGATGAGTAGTTTTTGAACGATTCGTTCATTCTGAACAAATCTTTAATGTGACTCAGGACGTCTTGGAGAGTGATTTGTTTAGTCATGCATGCCCATTATCCTATATGTTGTGTACCGGAAAGAGTTCACCTGTTTTAAGTCTGTTTCGAGTCGCTCGTTCATCATGTGACACCCCTATAAACGTCTTACGGGACATGTCATGCGATGATCATAGACTAAAGACCCAGGTAAACAATGAAATAATATTTTCTGTTTCTTATAGCATTATAGTGTAGTCTTGTTTGTAACGTGCATAAACGTTTGCGCATGTAGCAGATGTGTTAGGGGAAGTTATAATATTTTATTTATATTTGGATAAAATTAATGAAATGACTCAAAAAATGATTCATTCACTCAAAATGATCTGAACTTCCCATCACTGGTTTCTGGGTCTTGAACACTTGCTTTGCTGTCTATGGGGGGGTCAGAAAGCTCTTGGATTTCATCCAAAATATCTTAATTTGTGTTCTGAAGATGAATAAAGGTCTTATGGGTTTGGAACGACACAAGGGTGAGTAATTAATGACAGAATTGTTTTTATTTTTAGGAGAACTATCCCTTTAAGTTCAACTACATTCAACTTTACCACCAGGTATAGATTCAGAATGGTCTTCTTCCTTGTGAATGGATGCAGAAAGCAGTCGATGGAACCACTCCTCTTTCTCTCGTCCTGTTCTTCCAAAGAGGTATAGTGTGACCGGATGGCAAACATTCGTTGTAGGGTCAGGGTGTTTCTCTACTTTCTGAGCATCTCCCAGACCTTCTGCCATCTCGTCTTCCTCCACAGCTCTTTCTCCCTCAGCCAAACTTATGCAGATCGGATACTTCCTGTTCCACACTCTCTTGTGTGCCAAAGCCAGTGGCAGAAGAAATACCTGTTACCAAGGCAACAACGTCATTATAATTACGTGACATCTATGCAACATTCTGCCACATTAAAAGTCGAGTCATTTGGGTTCAGAGACCATAAGTACAACTGTGCCGCACTACCAATAAAGGGCAATACTAAGGAGTTAAAATCAGTGGTACACAAACCTTGCTGCCAGTGAGTTGAAATATCCGTGAGTGGGTGAAATGCTTTTCGTAACAGGGCTCGTCAAAAGTAGCCCAGCGGGGAATGTTGTTACGTGGGTAGTTAAGCCGCAAACAGGGTCCGTCCAATGTGACATACACAGTATGCATAAGGGATGGATGGTAGGTCTCTGGATCATATGCGCACATCTCATTCATCCAACCCTAGAATAAAGAAACATTTGACTTCAACTGTAATGTCTGAATTCTCACAACAAAGTTTTAGAACAGAGACAGACAAACTAAAGTGGGGCATAGGGATAAGCGCTGAAGCTGGCTGTGACAAGCAGTGGGTTTGTGTTATTCTGCCTCAGACATTGAAGAGCAGAATTAATCACAGAAGTGAGTCGTAATTAGGGTTTTGCTCAGTCTTCGGAGAAAAGTAAGTTTAAGGCTTACTTTAGACACTGTGACATTCACTGCAGTAGGTTTAAAAACATGAGCTTTGACACACTGAAGTGCAGGTTTTGGTTAATAGCAGTCTGCAAGGCTGTTGTTACCTGCTGTCACGCCCCCAGGCGCTCCATGAGTTCTCTGTGTTGTGTTTATGTTGTCATTGTTCCATGTGCTCTTGTCTTTATTTTCATTCTGTCATTTGTGCTTTGCCCAATCTGTAACTCCGCCCCTTCATCAGTGTTCACTCCCTGCCAGCCGTGTGTGTCCAGGTGTCTTGTATTATGTCCTAATTAGTTTGCACATTTAAACCATGCTCTGTCTAGTGTTCAGTGTCAGTTGTTAAATGTTTCTGGATCGTGTGCGTCAGCCTTTGTCAGCTTCCTTGTTATTTTTTCATTAAATGTTCTATTTTGAGAACTTCTGCCTCTGTGTCTCCGTGCCAGCTGAGAAGCCTGATCGCCTCCCTTGTGACAGAACAACTGACCAAACTTAAAGATGGCGTTCGCAACCACTTTGGTCCACCCCCGTGGCACGACCCGCCAGAGCTAATGGCGGATGAGGATTTGCCACCATGGCCCGATCCTCCTGAACCTGTGGCGGAGAACCTGCTGCTATGGCCCGACCCTCCTGAACCTGCGGCTATGGCCTGATTCCCCAGAGTCTGCCGTGCTGCAAGAGCGCCCCCTTGAGTCTGCCGCGCTGCAAGAGCGCCCCCTTGAGTCTGCCGCGCATCCCGTGTGCCCTCCTAGGCGCCCTCCAGATTCTGCGCCCCCTGTGTGCCTTCCGGGGAGCTTCCCCAAGAAATTTTTTTTTTGGGGGGGGCAGTAAGGGGTGGGCCCTGGAGAGGGTGGGCGGGATGGGAATTTGTGTATGGACTATTGTTAGACTGCCACGGCCGGTGGCCGAGCCCCGACACAGCATCTCGAAAGGACTGTCTAGCCTCTGTGGCCTGCCTGGGCACCTGATCTGCCCTGGTTATGTATGTGGGTCCTGGTCCTGCCTCCAAAGCACCCACCCACTCCACCCCTGCACTATTGACATTTTTCTTTTTCCCCTGTCCCCTTGTCCAGTCCTTTTGGGCGTCTGGAAGCCGCCCTTAGCGGGGGGGGGCTATGTCACGCCCCCAGGCGCTCCATGAGTTCTCTGTGTTGTGTTTATGTTGTCATTGTTCCATGTGCTCTTGTTTTTAT
>JAUCMT010000021.1:4920693-4943744 GCA_032357475.1 Enteromius thamalakanensis
CAGAGGTGTGAAAAAGCACTTCTGAAACAGGGGGGTGTTGTGACCCTTTAAGTTCCCTATGAGACAACCTTCAATTTAGAAAATTCCCAGTTTATTCCCGTTAATTCCCATAAATTCCCATAAATTCCCGTTAATTCCCGTTAATTTCCGTTTATTCCCGTTTATTCCCGTTAATTCCCATGGAAAGTTTCCATCTCTGAAAATTCCGGGAATTTTGCAACCCTAATTGTGTGTATATATATATATATTATTATATATATATATATTATTATTATTATAATAATTTATTTTTACAAATGTATTTTATACACATATTTATGAATTTATATTTAGTATTTTTTTGGCTTATATAGTTCACATGTTTTAAAGATTTTTTAATATGTTTATATGTTAATAAGCAATACACATAGAAAACTAAATTACAAGGTGTAACAAAGATTTGGAATGAAATGAATATAGTGATAAATGTTGATATACGCTGATACAGGAATAAAATGCTATGTTATATTGGCCGAATCATTTACCCGGGAAAACACCAAAAAGCAAAGCTGCATTGTTTATCATTAAATGCAATATCTGACCGCAGATTGTCACGTTCGACCAATCAAAATCAAGCATTGCAGAGAGTCATTACCGATGCCCTTAAGCAGAATCTCTCTCAAGCTAAAGCAGCAAGATGCTGTAATTCAGATGAGAGTAAAGTTATTAGAGCGTGCAGATCAGTGTGTCATCCACACGTGAATCCAGCACATCTGATCTGGAGCGGCCAAGCAGGACGTCCTCCAGGGCTGCTGGCTCTTCTCCAGGCGCAAACAGAGGAAAACAGACACTGCAGAACCCCACAGAGAGGATGGCACCTGCTCTCTGAGAGTCGAGACAGGGTTCCAGTCAGTGAGAAGGTTCTACAGCGACCCAAATCTGCATTAAAAGATTAAAAGCAGCCCTGCTGGCGGAGCACGATAACTGCTGCTCACTGCATCCGTCACAGCGCCTGCCAATCCTGCACCTGCTCTAAACCTGCTTCCACAGAGACACACATCAGCCATTATCAGGTCAAGACATAACCACTGCCTGACCCGCTCAATACAACAGTAAATAACTCCACAGCAATCTGGCTTTGTTGCATGTTCTTTTGAGTCATCAGAGAGCACTGTGATGTTAGGCTGTGGGTTCAAATCCCTTTTAACTTTGCATTTAACCTGGGGTTACTTCAGAAGACTGCTCACACATAGCCTATAAGCTTGATAAAACAAAGGTTTATTTATTGTATACCTTTTAAATTCACTTTGAAAGAAGAACAACAGCAGTATGGTGTAATATTTGTGTGTTTGCCTTTCCTTTCATTCTGTTAATGGATTTGGAAAACTTGCATCTGATATTTCTTCATTGCAGTCATTTTTTTTAGAACTCCGGGTCGCTGACACAAGCTTTGTCGCAATGTCTTTATAGGAATTAATTGCTTTTGCTGAATGTTTAAAGTCTCTCTGCGAGCGATCATATAGGTGTGGATATATCTGTGGAAGCTCAGCTATGTACAAAGTGATTTTACTTGTTATATTTGCTTCCTTGCCTGACCTCAGCTGAACAAAAATGAGAAAAACTGCCTCAAAGAACGTATCTATCAACCACCCACAACACTATGAATTAACAACAGCTCAAAATGTCCTAATCACCCAACTCCTTACACCAAACCAAAACACAATCACCCACAATAAACCTACCCTAAAAATCAACCACAATGCCCTAAAACACACAATGCTCTACAAATCCTATAGAACACAATGTAAAAAACACCCACAATGATTTACTCTAAAAACTAACCACAACATAACACCCACAGTGACCTAAAAGCCACCCATAGTGCTCTAAAAATCACACAGACCACCTTAGCAACCCACAATGCTCTAAAAAACAACCACCCACAACACCCTAAAATCTTCCATATTGTTCCATAAATCACCTACCTCCCCATAAAAACCACCCACAATGCCCTTAAAACCACCTATAACACCATACGCTAACAACATCCCGCAATGCCCTTACACCTAACACCCTACACTAAAAATCTACAACAATGCCATAACAACAGTCTACAACACAATCACCCACAGTCCTCTACCCTTAAAAACACCCACAACTACCTACCATTCACAGCATCCTACCCTAAAACCACCCACAATGCCCTACGAATATTGACAACCTAAAAAATTGTTCCCAACAACCAACCACATTTGTCTAAAAGCCACCCACAACACCCTAAAAACTTTCTTCACTGCTTTAAAAACCATTCACAATGCCCTAAAAACCACTCAAAATGCCCTGCAAAAAAACCCATAACACAAAATATATATTGTTTCAAAGCATCTTAGCACCCGCCCCACAGAACCCAAAAAAGCACCTACAAAACTCTACGAACTTGGTTATATATTGCAAACTAGCATTTTAATTTGATGACAGTGGCAAAGAAACTCAATAATCAGTCAGGAAACTACACGGAGAAAACAAGAATAAATAAACAGGTCGCATTAATTTAAGAAGCCAAAGCGGAGCAAGATAATAGAGCAGAATGAAATCACATCAGTCCTGCTGCTGGCTCTGAGATAATGCCGTTCGCTGGCAGCGGTCAGACGGCCTATAGAGCTCTCTCCCACTGTATTGACCCGCCGCATGAAGAGCGATGGCCAGGCCAGCAGGGAAAATATCCCACTCCAATAAGGCTGTTTTCTGCTTCTGTGTGTGTGTTCGTTGTATAATGAAAGTGCTTAATTATTGTGTGTGTGTGTGCGCGCTGAAGTTCACCTTGCTGTGGCCTGTAACGGCTGTGTAAAGGTTGGTTTGTGCTCTACCGCTCTCTCAAAATACATTTTTCTTCGTCTCAGATGCTTGGGTTGAGTTTTCTATATTTAGAGGTGTTTGTTAAGTCAAGCATTACTACTACTGCTGATTATATTTAGTTAATGATTTGAGCAAACCACTGAGCATTAAGATTGAGAGTGAAAAAATCTCCCAGAAGCATTTGTGCTGCAGACATGATTCCTCACTTTAAAAGGCAAATCCTACTCTTTCAATTAATCAATTAAATATTCAAATAAATCATTTTAAATGCTGTAAGTCCGTCACATTATAATGTACAGACTTAAAAAATAAACTAACAAAAGTTTGAAAACAGTAATGTTTTTAATATTTTCAAATTATGTTCATAATTTTTTTCATCAAAAATACAGGGAAAAAAAGTAATAGAAATAAGATTAATTATTAATATTAATGCTTAATAGAAATATTACAAATATAGGGCTCAAAAAATTAGGGCTCTGCGTTTGCCGACCTCTAGGCTTGCCCTCTGGACAGCATGCCAAATATCCCTAATTAGTCATCATAAGGAACTCTTGAAAAGCTATTCTCAAATATATTTTGAACATCCTCCAATAAATAATAAGCAAACACGTGCAAGACTTTAGACAGTGAAAAAAACGTCGAAACCCACGTTCCCTGAAGGAGGGAATGGAGATATTACATATGGGAATAGACCCGTGGAAAAGGCCACAACCCTTAGGCCGTGTTAGCAGAGACTCCCGACGACAGTCCAGCAGTTTCACTTTTCTGTAAGCTTTACTTATTTCGAAAATAAAGACAGTAATGAACTTAAAACACTTGGATCAGAAGCAAATTACATGTACACTTACACATCACTTTGGAGTATTTCGCAGATCAGAAATGAAATTTTCAAAACTTGTTCATCCTTCACATCATAGTCACTTGTGTTCAAGTTATTCAGAATCATTCATGATTCTGTACATTTGTTTGTGGTTTTCTACCTTTTCAGTTGTTAACATAATATTGCCTAAAATGTAATGTTTTCTGTGCCGTAGTCTTACCCTCAAAACATCTAGTCATTAGTTCATCGTAAGAGTCAGTAATGCAGATTGGTTGATCTAGTTGTACATGTTTTCTACAAATTTCTACTAGACCTTTTGTAAATTTTCCATGAGTTGTGCAGGTGAATCTTGACTCTCACTAATGAAGAGAATATAGATCTATCAGTGATAAACCAGTTCTCAGAAACAGCTCAAAGGTGCATGAATAGACAGAGGACAACACAAGAGTTACACAGCCGAGAGGAAGAAGACGAGTAAGGCTGATTGGTTGAAGGGTACAGAGACTAAACAGAGGAAGAGGCAGAAGAGGTTAACATGCTAATAAGTATGCATGGAGAATGCAATATACAGTGTTTACTCTGCAGACTGACAAAATAATCAAACATTTAAACCTTTAAAACTTTGCCATACAAAACGCCAATTTCTACATATGCCAGGGACAAACACTCAAAACAGACTTTCTGCAAGAGCCACAGTCAGTTCAAGTCAAGCTGCTATTTCACCATCAGAAATATCACAGACACACAGAGTTAAACACACAGAGAGACGCTCCTCAGGAAGTGCTAGTGGTGATGTACTGGAGCGCTGGGTTTCCTGAGGGCACACAGTAATTAGTCGTGTGATGTGAAATCAATCAGCCCAAGTGGTGAGAGCTGCAGATCACACATATACACACACTAATGGACAACAGTCCAGTATACTGCTGTACATAGACAGCTGACTTTTTAAAGTGCCCTAACTGAAATGAAACCTAAATTAAAATGACAGATGTTGGTTTGGTTACTTTTTTTTATCTCAAGTCACATATATATATATATACTGTATTTTTTATTTTTTTTTTGTTTTAGTTAGTTTTAGTTTAGTTAAAATAAAACTGTCCCCTTTTTTCCAGGGTAGTGTGGTTTGTTAAGACAAGCAGCATTATTAATATTTGGGGGTTAGTGATTGAAACTTATCTCTGAAATAATTCATTAAACTTTCACAATCCCACAAAAACCTGAACCATTTCTAGAGAGCAGAATAACAGAGAGACTGCTGTGCATCTGTCATGTTCTGCTGCTGTGTGTGTGCACATATCTTATCCTCAATTGTTATTGATTTTATCTTTCCAATTACCAAGTCCTCGAGCTGAACAAGAAACAGGAAAACAGTGGCGAGAGGTGAAGAGCGTGAGCTTCTTTCTGAGCTGAACACACAAACATCATGAGTTCAGCCGTCAGCAGAGATTTCTCTAAGAATAACCCTCACCTGCCACAAGCATATGAATGCATTTTGGTGTTTTAGCAGATGATTTCCATTTGCACATAGAAAAGATAGAAATATCCCACTTAAAACCATCAAATGCTAGTGGCCTTAGACTTCTGCACAGTACTGTATTTTTTTTTTTAAGTGTAATATTTGGTATTTTTGCTGTTACATTTACTTTTTTTCTTAAATGCAGTCATAGTGCACATAAGAGACATTCAGGTAGTATACTAAACCCATGCATACTAGATCAGCTGCAGCATATATTCTGATTTCAGATGCAGAACTGCTTATATATTCTCAGCTTAGCTCTGCACGTGTTCCGCCGGACTGTGGGGGTTTGCAATAAAACACAATAATTATTAGTGTGCGTGCATGTGATTTCATTTGAGCTCCATTAGTGTGTGTGTGCAGGGTGAAGCCAGGGTTATTCTGTCTGCTGTCTTCTCTAACTTTAACACCACCGATTATCTTGACATGCCTGCATTTGCAAATCAAGCAGACGAGGAAGTGATTCCTCTGTATCCCGAGCTCCTCTTTAAACAGTTAAAATGTCTTTTAAAATGCATTACGTCATATATGGATCTGTCCCTTTTATAATTCACTTCCTGCGAAAAGGTCAACTATTCATTGGGATATCTGAAAGCATTAAGCGAGTCTCTCATAAGAACATTTGTTCATGCTCAGGTCAGCAGCTCGGCATTAAACGATTTCCTGAATCAAACACGCTCTTTTGTCGTTGGTGTCATTGTGTAAATGAACATCCTGTCAGCCGTGGCCTCGGGTCACTGTGATTGGTCAGAAACACATTCTCTCCTGTCAGTGGCATGATGAACGAAGGCTAATTGGGAAATGTATCAAGAAACTAAATTAAGCAGAACAGCATGGTAATATACAGCAACAAAGAAGGGTAATCTGTCCTGTATGCATGCTAGTATATGGGTCAAAGACGAAAAAGACTTTAAACATAAACACAATAAATGTTATACTGAGGGAGGGAGGCGGATCTCGAGTTACTACTTTAAAATCCAACATCTTGGCACTTTTCGGCTTTTATGAACAGAGCTACTGCCTCATGTTGTGGAGGAATGGAAATTATCAGATAAAGATGAAGAACTCAATTCCAAGCATTTCCTCAAGTAAAATGCTTTGTGTCACGCCCCCAGGCGCTCCATGAGTTCTCTGTGTTGTGTTTATGTTGTCATTGTTCCATGTGCTCTTGTTTTTATTTTCATTCTGTCATTTGTGCTTTGCCCAATCTGTAACTCCGCCCCTTCATCAGAGATACTTTTTTGAAATGTGTTTATTATGTGCTTTTTTTTTAATTTTTTTATAAGTAATCATTTTACTATTTTACAACTAATTTGTCTTATATCAGGTCAATGGGATGCTGAAGCATATACATGTAGCATTACAGAAACCATTTAAATATGAACTAATATATTAATCCTAAACTTTTGAATAGTAATGTACACACAAAAAGTATGCATTTTGTTTAATTACAAGTGCTATACCTTGCAAGTACAGATTATCACACTATCCTTTTTATTTTAAATGTATTGTAAAATGCATCAAACTCACCTTGAGAGAAGGTACGTTGCTTTGTAGGGCTTCAAAGAGAATATTATTCAAAGACGTCCCATGTAGTCTATGTTGTTGACTGTTGGGCAAGTGTTTTATGGAGCCCCATCGGATCAGCACAAGCCCCAAAATTAATCCAAACACTAAACCAAGGAACAGGCCAGACCAATAAGCTGACAAAGGAAAGATGAAGTAGCAGTATGACAGAAATGCTACACAGGCAAGACCCACTCCTGGCACTGGAGTGGAGCATTGTTCTGGCACATCCTCTGCCAAACCATCTTGATCAGTTCTATTCATATCTGTGCTCTGGGAAGCACTGTCATGAGTGCTGGACTCCACCACAGGTCCAGTGTCTTTCTGTCTGCTATGGTGCTCATGGGAAAGTGAGGATTTCTGCACACATCGTTTACGATGTCTAACAGGCCAGTTGCACTCTGGTAGAATCTCACTTTCTGCTTTCCTTCCACTTTGAGGAGATTCAGATGCAGTCAAGTCAGTGGTCGTTTTCCCTATTCCAAAGCCTTTGTAGCCTGGAGAGTCCACTGATCCTGTGCTCCTTTGGTGTTTGGGGCTTCCCACACTATCCTCACGCATGATCTTGCTGAACATGCTCAAAGGTTCTTGCATGGCCTCCGAGAACTTGCGTCGGGTGTCCTCCAGCTCCATTTTGAAGAAGCTGGCTTTGGGCTCGGTGGGGGACAAGTTGACTGGAGATGGGGGGGCAGTCCGGGAGTCACCATTGCGGCTTTTGGACTGGGTGAATTGCGACAACAAGTGCAAATTGAGCTTGGAATCAGACCTGGACTGAGATACCTCTGGCTCACTGCGAGAAAGCTCAGTGGAAATCGACTTCACAAGACTGAGGAGTGGTTTGGGCTTTAGAGAAGACTCTTTCAGTTCCAGCTCTGTAGATAGGGACTTCACTAAGCTAGCCATGGGGCGGTGAGTGGGCGAGAGAAAGCCAGACCCCCGGGGAAAAGAGTTTCCCAAGGAGCCCGGAGAAGATGGAGAGAAGGGTACATTGAATGCAGTTGAGCTGAGACCCCATTCCCCCTCTGTCTGAATGTCGACCGAACATGGCCTTTGGTTTCGGAGGGAGCTGAGTGACTTTTTACCTTCACAGTCTAACGTGAATATGAGGTCAGTGTCATCAAGATTGTCCCATTCTCCCTCGGTGTCCGTCAGTTGGATAACTATGCCTCTCTTGTCTGTGTCCTGCTTCGGCTGTAAACCTGGCCTCTGGGTCCCACCAGCCAATTTGTGAGTTCCTTCATTTCCTGTCATCCCTGCCATGATTTATCTCTAAAGAGCACAAGTAAGTGTAGAGAGTAAGAGTCAGCAAAAAAGACAATTAAACTATTTTGCCTCAAGATATATGGACATTTTCCTTCAACTCCCATCAGCAGTTTTTAGAGCATTACAGAGAATGATGACTATGAAGAAGATCCTTTCATTGGCAATGCTCGTTTTGGACAAAAAATGTACTACATTTTGAGCTCAAGAAAGTCACACTTCTCCCTCAACAGCAGTAGTTCTTAACTTGGCTTATTTCAATTAATTGTAATAAGATAATACATCTTAAATTAAATTAGTTTTCCTCTTCCTTTGATTACTATTTTTACTCACGAATGTACAATTCTTGAAGCTTCTGAATGCACAATATGAATCATGTTTAATTAATTTAAGTAAAAAAGTAAGAAAACCAGAAAATATCTTAGCCTGTGAAGGAGCCTTCAAATATCTCATGAGACCTTTGAGTCAAAATCTCTATGATCCCCCTTGAATAATGTCTAGGGTCTATAATTATTACAAAATGCATAAGTAGGGTTTGGGAGATCTACCTACTCTGAAATTTTTAATAAAGTGAAGCTTTGACACTTGTTATATAATGATTTAAGAAATATTTAAGTTCATAAACTTTGTGCCTGATAATATCCTATGTATAAAAGGCACAGTAACTGAGCAAGAACAGTTTTGCTGAACACACACATTTTCTCTGTTAATGTTACATATCAGCATGTATTTTGGTCCCTAAAGTGCTGAAAGTACAATTTGCCCATAAGATTTATTGTTTTCTTTCAGTGCTCAATAGAAAAGTAAAAACAAAGCCAATGGACATTTTCAGGATAATGATTATTTTTCTACCTCATTGATCATTAGGTCTACTTAAAAGAAGTTATGTAACACTTAAATACACAAACGCATTTATAGACCATAACAGAACCAATTTTCATTTTGTTTTGCTCATTAATTGTAATTAATTTCCCTATAGGCTGCAGCATTTAAACATTTTACTTAGCACATCAAGGGAACCACGATGAGAGACTAAGCTATATATCTCGTAGTCAAGAGAAAATAGGCCTTTCTAGTTCAGTCAAAAGACAAAGATCTTCAGTCAAAGATCTTGCACTATCTTTCTAAGTAAGGCATTTAAAAGTAAGTTAAAGACTGCCTTCTGTGGTTATGTAACCCTGTGACACCAATTCATGGCAAACTCTCTTTAATCCCTTCTTCATTCAAAATGGACTGATGAAATAATAAACCAGCAGACTGTTCAAGGGCACATCTAAACTATTTCAGACCTCTCTCATGTGTTAGAACAATCAACAATATAGGCTATAAGTATATTTAAAATTTGTACAGTGGTTATGATTCACAATGTGCTTAAAACTATACATAGTGAAACCACTATAAATAGCTATTAATTTCTAATTTTATCTTAGGTAGACCTGGACACATAATGTCTTTAATCATCACATCTGAGGTAGCCTACTGTGTCTGAATGAATGGCAGTAAAAAACATGTTGATGGACAGCCTACTGAAAGGGGACCATCTGGACTAAACAATGATTGGCAATAAATAGATTTTTTGCTGGTAAATAGAAAAAATCGCATGTAAATATAATACCTCATATTATACATAAAATAATGTAAAATCCTTAAAATTCTTTCAGATTTGTCTGACACAGCTCAGCAGATTAATAGCACCGCTTAATGTCAGATGAACTGGATTTAAACTCAAGCAAATGTTTCAGATGGATTAAACTCATTAATAATTCTCAGTGACAAGTGCCAATGACGAATACAAGTACTGAGCACATGATAAACTTTCATTTGTGGCAACGCACAGACAAAACAGCGGGTGATCCATCAAGGCAGATGGTGTAGGCTACTGCTTTGTAGGATTCATGCTGTATATAAATTAAGTAGAATACTCGTATTAAAGCAACTTTGTGACTTTTAGAAGCACTGGGAATAGCATTTTTGCGAGTATGGAGATAATTTCAAAACACTGAACTCACCCAATTTCTGCACCATCGCCTGCTCTCCCAAAATATATCAGCTTTTGCGTTCTGTCAGGAACAGTGAGTCGCAGTTTCGTGATTCATTCCCAGAGAAAACACAGATGACACTTTCTTAACCCGTCTTGCGTGAATCATTGGTCTGCACACATCAGACTTTATGAAACAAGCTACCGTTAAAGAGCGATGTTCGCTTATATCGTTGATTATAGACGCAGAGCTGTGCAGATGTCGCTCGGCAAATCTGGACTGTACAGCGCGAGGATCCTCTGGAGTTTTAAATTATTACTACGCTTACGCAGTGCATCGCTGTTATATTACTGTGAAGCTGTGTATCCCCATAGAAACGAACTCCTCCCCCTTACAGGCTGCATCCAGATGTGATTTTGCGAGCAGCAGCTCCTCAATCTGATTATAGGAAGCATGGCTGGAGTCCACTTTAATCCCGATTAAAAAAAAAAAAAAACTGCCCCAACATCCATACGCTTATAAAGACACAACACGACACGCCGATGACCCTAAAAACTCTACATTTGTCCTGAATTTGTAACAGTGACCACGTTTACATGTACAACACTTTCAGAATTCATATACTCTCAGGTTATACTTGCGGGACTATGTAATGTTATATGCACATATCAAATAATAAACTACTAGCGTCTGACAATACTGGAAATTCAGTTTATTATGCTGCATTTTAGTCATTTTGGAAAACAACTATGTAATATGTATACGTCCTTATTTTATGATTTATTTACTGACAAAAGTCAATACATAAATACATAAAGTTATGGTGGCTATTCTGAATTTGTTTAAATTCTGATATATATATATTATATTCTGATTAAATTCTTTTATAATATCACCACTTTCAGATTATTAGCAGAATATTTTTGAGTATATAAACTTATAAACTCATTAAAATAGTTAAATAATCACTATTTATTTTTAATTTGATACCAAAAAAATAAATAAAAATATTGCATTCCCATAACGTAGCGTGTAATATTTCACTGTCTCAGACTGTGTATAGGGAGGTGGGGTAAAAGAGGACAATTACTGTGGCCTAGATAAAGCTTTGCAGAGCTCTCTTAGCACAGATATGTCTGTGCTAAGAAGATAAATGTTACTTAGAAAGCCCATTCTTTTCTTTCTCATGAGGACCATTCAGGATTTTTTTTTTTATTTTTTTATGAACAACATGATTTATAAGAAACAGTGGATAGTGAATTGTCAATGAGCAGTTCTGATCTGAAGTCAAATACTCCTCCCAGTCGTTATTCTTCACTCACCATATCTGTCAGCTATTTAAAACCACAAACGACACATGCAGGATGTCAAAAATAGTCAGCCCTTCAGGACTAGAAACTTCCCAAGCCACAAGAGTACCATGGCAGAGCTATCTGCTAAAAAGATCATGCTTTTAACAAGGACTATCCCCAGAGAAGAGGACAGAAAACACTGAGGATAATATAAATATTCTGCTTGAGTGAGTGAGATTTAAGTATTTATTCCATATGTTTTACATGCTAAAAAAGCAAGAGTTATTACAAATTTATATCTCACATTTTATTTACCTTGTAGAAAACTGTCAAAATGGCAGCAGTTTTGGGCCAGTTTATGGAATTCCATTCAGTTCATGGGACAAATGTGAGACTGGACCCCTCGAGGACTCAAGCCACCCGAGTAGAAAGTTTTGCAAATGGCGTCTGCTTCAGCAAAGACCCCTTAGGCCCTGGAGAGATCTTCCTAGTGGAGATTGAAGAGAAAGAACTGGGTTGGTGCGGTCATTTAAGGATTGGACTAACTGCCCACGACCCTCGAACACTGGAAACTGTGCCAGAATACTCTCTGCCTGATCTAGTGGATATGGGAGATAGCTGGGTATTTGCAATAACAAGAAACCATAATAAAGTAATTGAAGAAGAAGTAGAAGGTGGTGAACAGCCAAATGTTGGTAATGAGGCAGAAAACAAGCCTAAAACATTTTTCACAGACACTCACCTGTATATAGAAAACATAGGTATACCCAGAGACAAGTTGGTGGGACGCAGTCGACCCGGGAGATTCAGTCACATCCTGGATGATCTGTACAAAACCAACGCTCTACCCCCCACTGCCCGTCGCAGTCGGATTGGAGTCGTCTATGTACCTAAGGGACAAGGTTATGGTGACATGCACATTATCGTCAATGGTGAAGACATGGGAGCCTCTGCTAAGAGGATACCCACCAATAAGCCGTTGTATGCTGTTGTGGATGTATTTGCAGCTACTAAATGTGTTCAGATTGTCCAATATGGCTGTAAGTTTCAGTTTTATAACTTGCTATTATTTTATATGATCACATGACTCACGTTGTAACAGACAGATTGTAATGATCCTTCTCTTTTGCTCCTGTGTTTTAGTTGCCTCACTGCAGACACTCTGCCGAAAGACAATTCAGAAACACATCATTCACAGAATGGCTTTGGACTGGTTGGAACTTCCGGAGTTACTTAAACACCATTGCAAATATGACTGAGCATAATCTATTAAACATCTGAGCAGCAAATACTTTTGAGACTGGATTGTTTTGGTTTTTTTGTTCTCCCACCCTATCAACCAAAAAAAATGTTCTTCAAGGTTTGTAGCACTTACAATGTTACTAAAACTTGCTAATACTCATTTTAATACTTCAGTGAATCGTGAATCTTATATTCTGATACTGTGATCCTTCAGTGAGCCATAAATGCATTAGCCCTGTAAAGCCTGGCTTATTAAATAGGAGACAAAAGAAATGTTTACAGTTTAAAACAATGTAATAAACATGTAGACACAATCCTTTAAAAATAAACATACAAAAAAAAAAGTATTTTATATTTGTAATTAGTACATTAGGCTTTTATGGCATATATTGATATAAAAAAATTGGAGCTCATACGTGGCAAAGAAAAAACACTTCTAATTAAAAAAAAATCTGTATTGTTATTTATAATGCCAAAATGTAAGATGCAAATTCTGATAGCTTGTAATGTAAATCACTGAGATCTTAATTAAATATATATAAATATCAGATGTCACTCTACCTATATCTATCAGTATGAGCCTATATCTAACTAAGATAATTATTAGAAATATTAGTTTTATAATAAAGGCTCTGTGGTTTTATTATAGGGGATAAAACATATCCTATAATGCAATGCAATGGGCCTACAGTGATAACTGATGAATGGACAAATAAATGTTCCTCAAAAACCTGATGTTTAATAACTGATACACACATGATTTTTTTTCTCACTAGTTTTTTCATGTTGCTCATTTAGAGGCCTCTTGTGTATCAAACATGACAGTAGACTTAATCGGGTTAAATGCCAACATGCCATATTTGAATGTCAAACTGCTGGTCTTGACATTTCTTTTGTGTTTGTATTTTTTTTAACTCAAAAGGTCTTTTCTTTGCCATCTGTAAATTAATAAATAAACGTACTTGAATTTTCAGTTGTGATCTTTGACATTTGAGCTTCACTGTATTTCATTACGTTTTTTTAAAAAAAGGTTGAGGTTGTTTAAAGATACCTGAAACGCGTTCATTCCTTAGTATAGGTTGAGATTACTTTATTCGCAATGTATTTAATTAGGCTAACCGTTTATTAAAGCACCTTTATTTTAATGACTGAAAAATATATCAAGTGTTTCCACGTTGACATGAGTGTTCGGTTGATAAGCACTGACACCTAACGGTTGTTCAGAGGAAGGTCAAGTTTTGTAATGGTCACGTGACCGGAACAACATCGTCCTTTAAGTTTATCAGCTTGTCCTTGCGCTTGATCTGCACGCACACTGTTTGTTTTATCTACTGATCTGTACCCAACAATGTCATTTTGTTCGTTTTTCGGTAAGGAGTATTATAAAGATCATTTTAAACCCGGTAAGTAATGTTTTTCATTATTTACTCTCCACAACCTGCTTCCTTCCCTTTACCTTTAAGGAAGCTTATGATGTAACTGTTTATAAAACTTGAACTTGGCTGAACTGTGTAGAAATTTGCTAACCAACTTTGCTTAAAAATTGCCAGAGCTAAGAAAAAAAGTGTCTGTTTCACAAACTTGTCAAAAAGGACAGGTACCTGATTTATTGTTTTTCTGCAGGTATATATGTTTGCTCTCAGTGTGGGCATCCACTCTTTTCAAGCAGATCCAAATATGATCATTCCTCCCCCTGGCCTGCCTTCACAGAGACCGTCCGAGAGGACAGTGTAACAAAGCACATGGAGACGCTAACAGCCTACAAGGTAAGATGTTTATTTTTTTTATTACTTAATATTTCCAGACACCACAAAACTGTTCCTGTGTGTTTATACATGTTTCCATTCCTATGTGCAGGTTTTGTGTGGCAAGTGTGGCAACGGACTAGGCCATGAGTTTCTGAATGATGGGCCGGAGGAGGGCTCATCACGTTTTTGAATATTTAGTCACTCGCTTAAGTTTGTCCCAAAAGGTAAGTATGTTTTCTGTATAATCTCAACAGTATCCAATGGCTTTATTCGTATTTACATTAATAAGTAACCATTTTAATTCATATTTCTTTTTTTCCCCAATCAGATAAGGTTGATAAACAATAAGCGAGGTGAATCCATGCTTATGAGGCTGCTGTTGCACGCACATTGGTAACGGGATGCTCAGCTAATGAAGTGGACGAGGAAAAGCCCCAAGTGGGGATCCTGTTCACAGATATATTTTGACCATTCTGGATGCCACAAAGACTAAAGTAGTTGCTCTATTTTTATACTAGTCTGCATAAGCTGATATGAGCATGTGTAAGATGAATGAATGAGATTCCTTGCTCATGAAATGTTGCTCATTTAAAATTGTAGTTGTGAACCTTCAGTAATTTTTTAAAGCAAGGGTCACTATTGGGATGATGGTTATTAATATTATGAACAAAATAATTTAAACATTAAAATAGCATGTTATTTTTTTTTTTTAACTTAACCAAATATTTGTCATTGAATCCAGTTTTCTTATTATTATCTGCCATAAAGACATATTTTGAAAAATGTTTCTGTCACACAGAAAGTGTCTTTTTGTTTTGTTTTCCATTAGTAATGTATGAATAAAATAAATTGTTTGTTTATTTTATTGTTATTTATATATTACTTTTTTTAACCATCAAGCATCCTTTCTGACAAATTTGTCTTTTTTTTAATAGTTATAGTTATATACTTAATCTTAGTGGTAAGTTTGCCACCTAAACACACACACACACACACACTTTTTATGATTTTGTTTTGAAAAATTGAGAGATGGGGTAATGTCCTGAAGTCACCTTCTTGTATGTCATTATACAAATTTATGTCCTCATTTGACACAACACACACAAACACAAATTGATTTAGTAAAGTAACTGAAAAAGAAATCCTTAATTTGTCCTTCATTAACAAAAGTGGGCTCCCATAGAAAGTGAATGGGAAACTAAGATCCAGCGCATTTTTTTTATTTATCCAATAAAAATCAATAAATCCAACACAATACAGTTCATGCACATAAATAAAGGGGTAAGCCTATACAACAATTCTCATTCTCACAGACACAAAGCACTGAATGAGCCTATAATGCAGTGATTTTTTTTTATTATTAAATAAAAGAACAGTCACACATACAAAACCAAAGAATTTGTGTGCTGATTAGCCACTGTCCACATGTGCACACACTTTTGCAAGATTTGTTAATGATTGTGGATGAACAAAGAATGGAATATGCTACTAAATTATTTTTTAATTCTTTTGGCTCCATTTTATATCATTTTACTTCTTTGAATTATTCAGATTTGATGGGGGGTTTTCCTCTTTTTTAATAAATGTATCCTACTTTGTCTTTTCTTTATAAGCATAGTCAGACATGTTGACACCTTTTAATAGTCTCAACCAACAAAAATGTTTATTAGCCTATTATTATTACTAGTAGGAGGAGGAGAAATAACTACAATGTGATAAAACTTAAACGGTTAAGTTAGTTTCAGCAGTGGTTTCTAGATTTCACCCTAGTTTAAACTTGTGAAAAAATCAGAAAATTAAAATAAACTTGCCTTCCTTAAATTTTGTCACCAGAAACGCGTTGTACCGCCAAAATGACGCCGCTAACTAAGTGAGTAACGGTCACATTTCAAAGTTCCAGACCCGCCAATTGCTGCATCTGCTGTCTTTGTGTAAGGAGCAAACGACATTTCCTAAGGTGATTAGTAGTGGCTTTTAAGCGTAACGAATAATAAGGCATTGTTTAATTAATTTATAATATGTTATATAGAGTAAGGTACAGAAAAAGTAACAATTAGCGATAAAACTGTTTTACCTCAGCATTAACGTTACGTTACGTTACCTCTTCAGGTTGAAAATAAAGTTACTAACGTTAGCTTTTTGACGACTCTCCTTTGCTGGTTTGGCACTTCATAAAAGTCGCCGAGTTTTTCTGTGACAATGTGTTTCAGGTATGAAAATGATGTATGGTCCAATCGGAAACTACGTGCCAATAAGTGACCTAAACATAAACATCACACACTCGGTGAGAACCTCAAAATACTAGTTTTAAGTGCCTGGTTATGCTGGTGTAATAAATAATTAGCAGTAGGAGAATTTCTTATCATGATTAATCTGTTTACTGTTAATCTGTTTACTTTTTGTGTTGTTCGGTTTTGTGACAAGAAGTTGCTCTTAACAAAACTGGTCTTTTGAATGCCTGAAAGTAATATGTTTTCAATTAAAATAAATAAAGAAAAGAAATAATAGTAAAAAGGCCTTTTTATTTTCCAGAAGGTGGTAGGAGTGATAATTGGAAAAACTGATTCTAGAGGATTTCCAGACCGGAAAAGTTGGTTACCAACTTTTTCCCATAACTGTTTTTGCATTATATTTCCATTATGTTTCTTTCTTTATATAGTTTATAATTTGCAGTCATTTATTTTTATTTCAGATGCTGGCTCTGAAAGGTTTACTTTCAGCTTTACCATCAAAGATTCACCAGAACATTTTATCAATGTGTCTGCATGGGGAAATGAGGAATACATCCAAGGACTGAGCAGTCGCTTTCAGATTGGGGACTGTGGTGAGATTTTAAGTAGAAGGCAATCATTTTTAGATTCCAATTACTCTTGTTAACAAAAACACTTCTAATTAGCTTCTAATGCACTTAACTGACACTGTAAACCAAAAAAAGGCCTCTTCTGTTTTAGTTGTAATTGAAAATCCCCTTGTTGTGACCAAAGACTATGAGAAAGAAGAAAGATTCTGCCCTTTAACACCAAGGTAAAAAAGAAAATACATAATTCCAATACATAAAACATTACTTTGACATCATTCTACAAGTTTACAAGTAAGTGATACATATTTTATTTCAGTACCTACAGGCTGTTGGTAACAGAGACTCACTCAAGCATTAGGATATGCTCAGATTTAGAAACAGAGGCCAGGATTCTGCCACTATTCCACATGCCAATTAAAGACTCAAGGGACTTCTATTCGTTGGGAGATATTACTGCAAATGGAGAGAGTCTGGATGGACATATTATTAACATCCTAGCAGCTGTGCAATCGGTTAGATTCCAACAATATACAGTACTGCCAGCCCTCCTCACTGTCAGGGAATTTAACAACCTGGTATTAGTGGCTGGTGGGCAAAAGTACAGTTGTGTTTTTTTATCCTTTTCAGTGATTGAGATTTTATCATTTAGATTGGAGAGGAGAAATTCTTTACAAAATCTGATGGACGCAAAGGACAGAGGCTAGAAATAAAGCTCTTTGATGAGACCGGGAAATCTTTTCCTTTTGTGTGGTGAGTCCAATTAAATTCAATATAATAATAAATAAATCAACAACAACAAATATCCATTACTTTTTTTTTCATCCAGCTGGGATAAAGAGACTATTAGGCTGGTAAAAACACTGACACAAAGAGAAACAGGTATAATAATGTTCATTTGGGTTTATTGGCAATTCCTGTGATAATTGAAATTCATTTAATCTAGTTTTTTCTCAGTGCTGTTTATTGCAGATGCCCGCATCACTTTTGACAGCTTTCGCAACTGTATGATAGCAACGGCCACATCAAAGACAATCATTACCCTCAACCCTGGTAGCGATGTGATATGCAAGATTTGTTTAAATACTTCCATTTATAATATTTTTACTATCGTTATATTTTAACAATTCTCATTAAAAAAACTGACATTGTTTAAAATAACATTTTAGATACAGCAGAAGCCAACCAGCTCTACACATCAATAAAGGAATTGCTAGAAGCAGGAGGACTGGATGACCAAGACATCCTCTCAGGTGACGATGTGCAATGTAAGTCTGGACCTCTGCATTAACAATGTGCGGTTCATACAGAAACATTCCCATTGTTAACATTAGTTAATGCATTAGTTCATCCCAAAATGAACATATACCAAGCCTCAGCCCTTCCAAGAAGTACTTTAGTTTATTCCTTCATCTGAGCATTTTTGGTGACATTTAGCATTACATCACTTGCTTACCAAATGGATCATCTACAAGTAATCTTGTGAAGCAAAAAGCTGGTTTTGCTTCACAAACAATATCTGTAATTTTTAACTTTAAACCATTCCTTATGACCAAGATACCAAGAGTCCTCTATCCATAATACTGCTTTCTCCAATGAAAAAGAATTCTCTGAATCAATATAGAAAAATGCATAGATAAAATACTGTTTACATGTAAAACGAATATGTTGATGCATTTTGATATGAGCAATGACAATGGTTTGAAATTTACAATGGTAGAATCATTAGTGTGGATAGCGAACTCATTTTGTGGCTAGAGGGGACGGTTCAAAGTGTTTCTCCAAATGTATTCCAATGAAATTGAATTTTTAGGGTGAACTATTCCTAACCTAACTTTGACTAACAATAAGCAATTTGTTACAGCATTCAATAAACTTTGTTAACATTAATGCAACTTTGGTTTTATTAACATTTATTAAATGCTAAAATTAACATTAAGATTAACAAATACTTAAGAAGTATTTTTCTTATGATCAAATGTACTTAACTAATGTAAAACAACTTGAAAACCTATTAGAAAGTGTTACCACTAAAACTGTATCCTTCTATTTATATCTCAGTGGATTACATTAGTGATGTTCTGACTGTGGAAAAGCTTAAAGCCAGAAGTCAAGAACATGCTGAGGTCTTTCACTGCGTAATATTTGGATTCATCACAAGCCTGGAACTAAATTCCTCCATTTCAAAGATCATACGCAAAAGATGGTAAGTGTGCAGTGCTTTGATAGTTTTATGCCACAACTCACAAGCCTGAGTTTTCCCAAATAACTTCTCCACCAGTGCCAAATGCAAATTTCGAATCAATGAGGAGAGTGAGACATGTTCCAATGACGCCTGTCCAAATCAAGGACAACAGCTCCAGGCCACTGAAGGCTTTGATCTGCTGGTGGACATCAGCGATCACACTGGCACTGTGCAGTCATGCAGCCTGGCAGGAACAGTGGCTGAGAAAACCCTGGGCTGTAGAGTGAGCTAAGTCAAGACTGTCTGTATGTGTCCTGGTGTCTGTATGTCTGAGTAAACGTAAAACATTTTTGTTGACAGACAGAAGAGTTTTTGTGTCTGTTGGAGTCTCAAAGGACGACTCTGAAGTGGAAGTTTCTTCTGGAAAGATGCAAAATCTATCTAAAGGTTATTCATGTTTGTTATTTGCAACTTATTTTGATTAAATAAAATGAAATATTAAGGATATAACTAACTCTGTGTTTTAAATTGCAGATCGTTCCATCCACTAGAAGCAGAAGTGGAATGAGGGCAAGCTTTTTGTCATGTGCCCTCGCTGACCCTGTTGAAGTGAAGCAAAACTTTGCCTCCTTTGTGGTTTGATTCTGTTTTGCAACACATCAACTTAACAGCATTGTTCCTCATGTGAAAACAAATAAAAAGGAGGCCTACGTGTGTCTTAAGTTCACTTTGGTTGAAATGCACATGTTGTGAATAATTATATATTTTTGACATTTTGATCCATTTGATCTTATTGTGTTGTAATGAAGCTCTGTAAACGAATTAATTTGGTGCATCCATGCATGTTTGTTTAAAAAAAATCTTTAACAAATAAAAACGTTAGCTATCGAACACTGTTCTGCCTCGGAACCTTTTATTCAAGAATAGTTTCTGTGCGGACTGTTTTGGAAGGAGCACCGCGTAGGTTTGACATCTCTGTAAATAATGTTCAGCTGAGATCATATTTTTACATTTATCTAATCGGATTTCTAGTGCAGTCTTCACCATCAGGTAAGAACCCCGATTTAAGTTCAGTTGTTTTCAACACGCTTGTCCCATTTTATTTTTTAGAGAAGCATTTTAGTACTCTAAAAACATGTATGCCATGCACAAGTTTTATTGTTATTGCCAACATAAACGATTTACATAAACACGCATCAAGGTACGTTCTTGGAGATATCAGCTAAAACGAGTCTGGAAATTCTCCTGTGAAGCTGTCATTAGGTCTGCTTTGAGTTCATCATGAATGTGAATCAAGGCACCGTCGGCAGTGATCCGGTGATTCTCGCCACCGCTGGATATGATCATACCGTCAGATTCTGGCAGGCTCACAGCGGCATCTGCACGAGAACCGTCCAGCACCAGGACTCCGTATCCTTCACGAGCACGAGCTATGCCTCGCAGATACCTAGACCTTTATCCTGTGTGGAAAAAGAAGTGCATTTCTTTTTCAACTGTACTGAATCCTCCCTTGTGTATTTCAAATCTTTCAAATCCATCAAGTATTTTTTTAAATGTACTTTCAGATAGCGTAATATTACAGATATAAAAGCAATTCAATATTGTCATGTTTCTAAACACAGTTTGTAATAATGCCAGTGAAGTTTGAAGTTTCACACTTCATTTTAAAGTACATTTTAAATCACTTCAATCAATTGCACTAATTTTGATGTTGTGACTAAGATACTAAAGCACCTAATTGTTTGTCTTAGCTGACCTTTAAATATAATGCAACTTCATTTCTACACATGTGTAATTACACATATATTTAAATACATGATCAGTTCTAGTAGAAATTATATTATCATAAATGGTTGTTAATACATTTAGCAATACACTTAAACCATATTTTCAATAGAAGTAATTATGAAAGTCCTAGTGAGTCAAAAAGCACACGTCAGTAACTACTGTAATTGCATTTCATTAACATGAAATTTGAAACAATTTTATTTAAATGTAAATTACTTCTGTAATAAGGAGTCTTTTCTGAAGTGTACTATTTTTCACAATGAACTGCTGGTGCATCCTGTACAGTATTGGATTAGTGAGTTTATTTAAGTGCAAGAATACTTTAAAGATGCTTAACACAAACACCAGCAGGTAAATTCCCTTGAAGTGACACCTGATAGGAGCATGATTGCTGCTGCTGGTAAATATAAAGCTGTAAATTAAGCAAACTGTATTTTTCTTTTAGTCACTGCCTGTATAGTTCTCTTACTGTACTTTTTCTTGCATTTTAGGTTATCAACACATACGCATGTATGACCTAAACTCAAATAATCCAAACCCTGTGATCAATTACGACGGTGTCAGCAAGAACATCACATCTGTTGGCTTTCACGAGGATGGGAGGTGGATGTACACAGGTGGAGAAGACTGCATGGCTCGCATCTGGGACTTGAGGTAGCATGCTTTCTGCTTTGTCTATAAAGGCCATTTGGAAATGTGTTTATAATAGTAATGTTTTCATTCAGGTCAAGGAATCTACAGTGCCAACGAATATTTCAAGTCAATGCACCTATTAATTGTGTATGTCTTCATCCCAATCAGGTCAGTTGGATATTATTATCTGCTATTACTACTACTTATTTTAGAAAATAAATAAAAAATTATTTCTGAATTTATTTACATTAGGCTGAATTAATTGTTGGGGACCAAAGTGGTGTTATCCATATCTGGGATTTGAAAACAGACCACAATGAACAGCTCATCCCAGAGCCAGATGTGTCTGTCAATTCAGTTCATATCGATCCGGATGCCAGTTACATGGCCGCAGTCAACAGCTCGGTCAGTAACTAATAAGAGTCATATATTATTCAATATTTCACACGACTAGTGAGGTTTTGCTAATCCACTGTGTCAGAATGGGGTTTGGTTGATTTGTTTTTTGATTGTAGGGTAACTGTTATGTGTGGAACTTGGCTGGAGGAATCGGCGATGAGGTGACGCAGTTGATACCCAAGACCAAGATCCCTGCGCACAAACGCTACTCATTACGCTGCAAATTTAGCCCAGACTCCACGTGAGTCTTACAAAAATCAAAACCAAGAAACTGTAAAAGATAAGTGATACAATTCGGTGCAACCATGTTTTCATCTCTTCGCTAGATTGTTGGCCACATGCTCTGCTGACCAGACCTGTAAAATCTGGAGAACCTCCAACTTCTCTCTGATGACAGAGTTGAGTATAAAGAGTAATAACCCAGGAGAGACGTCCCGAGGCTGGATGTGGGATTGTGCCTTTTCTGGAGATTCGCAATACATAGTTACAGGTGAACATACACAGCATATACAGATCAAATACGAGAACATCATAAGTTTACATGTTCAATAGACCCACTTTATATGAGGTGTTTTCTCTAGCTTCGTAAACCAAAAAGAAAAAAGTTATGTAATCATTCGCTCATCCTCAAGTTGTTCCAACCCTGTATCCAATCTATGGAAGTCAATGGCTTACCAATATTTTGACATTATATTTTTCGTGTTTAAAGGGGTTATCTAGTGGTACATGCACTTTTTCAGGCTGTTTGGGCATAAATGTGTGTTGGGAGTGTATGTACACAACCACCCACAAATAATTTTATCAAATTAAAAGAAGAATATGTTGCCCCTTCTGAAACAAGCCATTCTCAAATGCATGTCGGTGTGGTGTCACACCGACAGAGACCACTCCCACAATAGTTGATTGACAGCAGAGTGTCACACAGACTGAACTGGTGTCTTACCTCAGACCCGCCCTGAGTGAGCCGTCATCAGACCGAGACGCAGAGACA
>JAUCMT010000021.1:4944123-4962910 GCA_032357475.1 Enteromius thamalakanensis
CTTTTCAGAAAGTTTTTCAAACCAGAGGTGTGAAAAAGCACTGCTGAAACAGGGGGGTGTTGTGACCCTTTAACAGCACACAAATGTATTATGTAAACAAACTTTTATTTTGGATGCGATTAATCTATCTGACAGCACTAGGTTCTAGTGTTGTCTTGAGTTTGCAAACTTTTTTTTTTAGAATAGTAAAACCTTGTGAAGAATTTGTTTGTTTATGTTGTATGTCATTTTTCAGCCTCCTCAGATAACCTTGCACGTCTGTGGTGTGTGGAGACCGGAGAGATCAAGCGGGAGTACAGTGGCCATCAGAAGGCCGTGGTGTGTTTGGCTTTCAATGACAGTGTGCTTGGATAGTATCCAGAAGCTCATTCTGCTGGTCGTAACACCTGACATTTCATCTCATGACCATCCTCATTGTATTCAATGGACAGCATACAAGTGTTTTTGTTGCATTAATGAAAACCCTTAACGATGATAATACTTTCCAAATGTTGTATCCTTATCGTAGCAAATTCAAATACATGTTAGTTTGCACCCTACCAGTTTCGTCAATAAATATATGAAGCTTTTGATTATTATCCAGACATCACTGAATTTATTTCCTTTCTAGAATGAAAAAAAAACACATTCAAATATATCTGAATGTTTGAACACAATGGTGCTTTATTGTAGACCCAACAGTGTTTTCCATTACTCCTCTGCATCAGGTTACAAGATACAAGCTGGAGTGAGTCTTAGAGCCGAGTCATGTTCAAACGCCACTGGAAAATGGGGCTAAATACTAGAGAAGGTGAAGATAAGGATTTAGCAGATAACATGACAAGATGGTTCCGCCTTCGTTGCCAGATTGGCATTAAATATGGCATTTGTGTAGCCTCTCCAGTTGCTCTCATGGATGTGAACCCAGTTGTTTGTTTCCCTGGCGTGTGCTGGTACACCGTCTGTGGAATGTCACTCTGGCAAGTAGTAGAAGCACACAGAAACACAAATGTTGCTGGGAAAGCAGATGTCGATGCAGAAGTAAATAAGTCTTTGTTTCCCGGGACCTTCAGGTAAAAAAGGAAAGAAATCTCAAGGTTCTTATTTCTATAGATGTGCCGATGACAATCATAATCAATGCCCTGTTCCTCGTTCATGCTCTGCTGGTTGCAAACTCTAAAAAAGGTCACAACTCCATCTCACTGCACTACTGGATTAGGTTTCTGCCACACTGCGCTCTTTAAAGAGCAACTCGGCATGTGCTTTTCCTCTTACGAAGTGTCTCCTATACATTCTCTTCTAACAAAAATCAATTCATGCTAAGTTTTAACAAGGACTATTCTGGCTACAACATTTTAACTCAATACAATATGTTTAACTAAATTAAGTGAGACACAATAAAAATGAACGGAGCCAGTTTGTAAATGTCAAATCATAGCAAAAAGATACAGTGTCAACTATATGATTTCTGAGCTAATTAATATCGTTTCTAGATTTTTTATCTTATATCCAAATGTACAACTTATTCTCACCCCTGGTTTCACAGACAAGTCTAAAATGCATGTCTGAGCTGATTTAATTTAAATCTTAAAATATCATCGCTTACGTTTTGTCTCAAGATGCACACCAGTAATGTTAATTTCAAAGGCACGTTTATAAAAGATACTTAAATGTCCTAGTTGAACTAAGGCCTAATCCTGGCTTAACCTAAGCCCTGTCTGTGAAACCAGGCCTTAATCTTACAACTTGCAACACAACTACTTTACAAATTATTTAAACTATTTTAACCATTATATAATATAAAGCATGTATCAGTTGATCAATCTCATCTCCTTAATAGTTTGGGGTCAGTAAGATTGTTTAAATGATTTTGATAGAAGTTTCTTTTGTCTTTATTTTATACCAGTTTTCAGTGTTACATGATTCTTTAGAAATCATTCTAAAATGCTGATTTGGTATTCAAATAAAACAGTTTAGCCAAAACATGCATAGTTTTTTCAGGATTCTATGATGAATATATAGTTTGAAAAACAACATCTATTTTAAATTTTTACATTTTAATTGTATAATTATTTTGATCAATTTAGTGTTACAGAATGTAATAAAAATATGCTCAGTTTCACTTTAAGGTGTCTTTGTTACATTGCAATTATACATTTAAAAGTAATATTAATTTACTACATGTACTTACTATACGGTTTGGCTTAGGGTTACTCGCATGTAATTATGCATAATTTATTGTTATTATAATAGTAAGTACATGTAACGTGTAACAAGGAAAGTGTTACCACGCACTCTTACCATCAGATCTTCTAGTCCAGTACACAGAGGCCTGCTGACACAGGGACTGAAGAGGTTCTTGAAGGGTGGAAGCTTCCACACGGCTGCCAGACAGCACTCCCAAAAACTCGGTGTGTTTTTCAGTCTGATTTCCCACCACCCAGACCTGACGAACCTGTGAGAATCATCACATATCTCACTGTATATCACTGCCGAGTAAATTATCCTCTAATGGTGTGATACAGGCTCGCTATATTGTTCCTGTGTGAACGTATAACTCCCGATCGTATAATTGTGTCTTAAGGGGTTTAAGCGTTTCCTCTAGTACAAAAGGCATTTGTAATTACACCACTTACTCCTCTGAGAGATCAGATAGACACTTGCTAAAGTGGAGTAATGCTTGAGCGAACCTGCGACAGGCAGTTTATGCTTCTCAATAGCTCATTGTGCAGCAAAAATTGGAAATCTTGTTCAAAAGGCTATTGACCATGGATTAAGTTTCCAAAAAGTTTTCTAATGGCTTTAATCAAACGCAATGATGCAAAAATCTCAACTGAGACCAAGATTTTAAGTGGTCAGCGATACTTATCGGTTCATCAACCCACCCCGTTCTGCACAGATCATAACCGAGCGCATGAATCGGCTTGTTAAGTGCTGAGAGAAGTGTGTCCAACACAGGTCTCTGCTCTGTTTGCGGAAAGGAGCTCTGTCTTTCCAGTAGTGACTTATAAGAGGAAAAAGCCAACAGAGTGGCCATTGTGCACCCTGTGGTCCCATCCTGTAACGCGATCCAGCCAAGGTGGATCAGATGGTCTTTGGAATTCAGACTCGGCTACACTAAAGCCCTCCTGAGCTGGTGCGGTCCATTACTCCCTTTCTGGAGTCATGGAGGAGAAAGCAGCCAAAAGAGCTCTCTAATTTACCCAAGAGCACTGGGGTGGTGCTTCAAGTGTCAGTCAATTTGCCAGCCACCTTTATGTTTAGGTACATTTGGTTTATAAGTTCTTAAAAAGCTGTGTCCAAAATAACAAGATCCGGTTAAATACACCAAAGCATTTCACTCTGACATTCTCATTCATATTGTAAAAATAGACGTTAGCAATTTATTCCTGTGATGGCAAAGTTGAATTTTCCTTTTTTCGTGGTCACACAATTTTCCAAGAATCATTCTAATATGGTAACATTTCTTATCATTATCAATATTGAATATTAATGTTTTTGTGAAATCCATTATACTGTTTTACCCACTATTTTTGATAAATAGGAAATTGTAAAACAGCATTTATTTGAAATAGAAATCTTGTTACATTATAAAACACTGTCATTTATGATTCATTTATTCTGTAAATGCTATGCTGAATGTTTTTTAAAAAACAAATCTTACTGACACAAACCCTCAAAAATAAAGGTTCTTTATTGGCATCTATGTGAAGAACCCATAACATCCATTCAGCCTTTTACACTGGCCAGAAGGGTTTTTTTATAATGGAAAAGGTGCTTAGAAAATGTTCTTCACACTAAGAAAATGAATGGTTCTTTTAAGAACTATCTGCTATAAGGTTCTCTGAGGAACCCAAAATAGTCCCATAATCACACCATCTGATCTTCTGGTCTAATACAAAAATAGGAGACTCAATAAGCAGCAATGTTTTACCTGTTGCTCCGACTTGTTCAGTTCAGATTGCACGTTCTCGTAATCCAAACTTTCCATCCGGCGAAGAAAGCAGCTGTCCTGGTTGTCAGGTTTATAGCATACCAGCCCCTGAGGAAGAGCCAAAGTGAAATGTTACTAAGGTTTAAAGGAAAAGCCTGATCCATAAAGAAAGAAAAGGGCCTTACGTGTCTCATGTCAAAAATCACTGTGGAGGTGTGGTTGACGTGGGAAGTCACAGAGTAGGTCACTACACTGTTGTGCTTGTCAATCAGAGCCGACTGATTGATCAAGTCACCTGTGTGTTCGGGAATTCTGACAAACTGCCACGAAGACTGTGGAGAAAGTGTTTTGCATTTGCATTCAATTTTTTTTTTTAAATGTTACATTCCAGTTATGCAAATACAGAATTGTGTAATTAAATAAGCATCCATTTACATAGGTTGGAAGAACACTGAACACTGGATAAAGCCAGATTCGAATGTCTTGTCTCATTTTGATATATTAACAGTTTTTACAAAGTGGAATTTTTATAGTTAAAACTCCATAAATCAGAAAATACTGTCACAATGTAAATATATTTTTATATAAAATCTTATATAAATCAGGCGATGAACAAACCCTTCATAAAAACCTTAAGAATACAGAGAGGAATGAAACAGGAAAGTGATGCAAGCACTACTGAAATGGAGATTTCTGACTTAGTCCATAAGGTAAAAATAAATGCTATTTTCTTTCCACTAGTATGAAAGAAAACTAATTATAAAAGCAAAAAAATAAATAAAATGCATGAAAAATGGTTTACTTGAGTCTTGCTTTAAAAATGCTTGAAAATAGGAAATGCCTGGACTCTTACTTGTGTCTTGTGCTGTAGCGCTAGATGTGCGGTCACACCGAGAGCAATGATAACAACGAGCAGCATGGCAGCAATACTTCCCCAGAGAACTTTGTGAGGAACCCTGGAGGAGCTTATGGGACCACACTGCTAGAAAATCCAAGCACACAATCATCTCCCTCCATGCTTTATTTAAAGCGCATCCACATTAAAGAATATTTATGGTTTAAGCAAGCCATAAAGCACAGGTTAAGCAAAACACAAACTGACATATTTGAGCAATAATCTAAACTATGCATACTGCTAATAGAAAACAGCAATGAACTCTCACCATGTTCTGTGGGTCCTCCAGACTGGCTTCTGACTGCTTCCAGCACCTCACCATTCTGCCGTTTTGCTTCTCCTCACGGTACCAATCTTATTTCTTTCTGTGAAAGGCAATGTTCATGACTGAGACTGACCAGCGGTGCCTGCAGTATAGGTGTCTAACTCCTCTCTGCCATCCTCTGCCCCCCACCTCTTGCCTCACACCAGGTAGTCCAACCCACTGGCTGACTACCCCTATACCAGACAATAGACAAAGGGGACAGGTAGATCAGCATTGTGGACAGGGCTTTTCGTCGCAGAGCCAGCTTTTAAGGCATCGACTGGCCATGCCCTTAGGCTGCTGACTGACCAAGGTGACTTTAATTACTTCAGAGGTGGTTATGGTGAGAAATCCCCCAAATTAAAACGGTGTCAACATTTACTCACTCATTTCATTCGAAAACCTGTTTGACCTTCTTCCTTTAGGGAAATGCGAAATAAGGCATTTTGGTGAATGTGGATAACCAAACATTTTTCCTCGAATGTCTTTTATGTACCCCAGAAAAAGTCATTTCGGAGTTTTCAAGTACAATATTAATAAAAAGAAAAAGCAGTACACTTTCCACTAACAAATTGTATTTATTTGATCCATTAAGCAAAATGAACACTTTGTTCAAACCATGGTAAGAAGTAAAACCCTACCAGGTTTATGGGTTAGTTAGTGAGTGACAAAGCTGTCAAGTGCAAAATATAATAATTAAAAATATTCATAATATTCTCTCACACATTATATTAAAAGTACAGTGAATTAACAGTACAGAATTAAATAAGTACTTCTGATAAAATGAAAACAAACGGCACAATTTAGAGGGTCACTTGTTTTGTAGCACCCGAGTGTTACGGACCAAAATACATTTTTTTTAGACAAAATAAAGCACAACAAAACAAACATTAACACTAAAATAAAAATGTATTGCCCTTATATTAGCTTAAAACAAACACAATGGGATATTTAAAAAAAGCGGAAAAAAAGAGGTAGGCCAGTTTGAAATGAAGCCTTAAAGACATAGTAAATCATTCTGCATATATCTGTAGAGACAAACTATTTCTGTTAAACATATTTAGATGAACCGTATTATTAAAATCTCAATACCTATTTATTGATAAATATTCTCTATTAAATTCTAAGCAAATGCTGACTATGCTTGTAGTGCAGGTAAAATGTCAGCAATGCTCTCTATATAGTAGTCAGGGACCATTCTCTGCCGCTGTGGACATTCGCTCTTCTGATTTGCCTCAGCTTCTGCTACAGTAGAAACTCCTGTGAGGGTCAGCAGGGTCTTCAGGCCACAGTTTGAGCCTAGCATGATGTCCGTGTCCAGTCTATCTCCGACCATTAGACACCTCTCAGGGTCCAGACCGAACTGACTGGCCACACACTCGAACATGAAGTTACTGGGCTTTCCGACCACCTGAGCTTGGCGCTGCGCAGCGGTCTCTACCGCCCTGAGGAGGCACCCGGTCCCTGCAGACAAGCGGAAGACAAGGTCGTTGTGATAACACTACACAATTCAAGGTAATGCATATTTGTGATGTCATTCATATCTGCTTACCCGGGACCGCTTTGCCTCCCTCCAGAGGCAGCCTCGTGTCCGTGTTAGTTCCCACGAACTGACAGTCGGGGTTACACAGGTACTGGAGAGCTCTGTTGAGCTTCATGTAACTGAAATGCTCATCAAAGCCGACCAGTACAGCTCGGACCTCATTATCGAGAGGAACATTAGCCCAGTCTTTCTGAACTCCTGAGACGGGGTCAGGCCCCACACCGAGCGGCTGGATACCCACGTCCTCGAGCTCCTGCCTCATGGCATTGCTCCCAATTAAATAGACTTTTCCGTCGAGTTTACACACGTTTTGGAGGTACACCGCTGAGCAGTACGCGGTCCCGAACACCTCGTCCGCGGAGGCATCGAAACCGAGTTTGCCCAATTTATCAGCGTACATTTGTCGGGTTTTCGTGCTGTTGTTTGTGACAAAAAACACTCGTTTTCCGTTTTTCTTCAATGAATTGATAACCTCAGGGGCTCCGGGAATGGCTTGGTCTCCTCTCCATATTACGCCATCGCAGTCAAACAGCACACTGTCCACCGAGTCCAGTAACTGTCTGCTCAGAGCTCCAGTCAGTCGCGTGCATTTAGATGCAGCCATTCCTAAAGTTGCTCTCGATCTTCTTTTTTCTCCTCGGTCCGTCCTAAAGTAACATTTGATCTTCACCTATCTACGAAAGGGCCGCTAATTAGACGGGGATCAGCTTATGTCAGATGATAGAGAATGACAGCGAACTGGAAATTACTAGTTGCTGCAACCGAGCGGCACACTACCTTGTGCAAATGATTCATCGTTTGACATTGTACGTAACGCTTTATACTAGTAAAGCACTTCCGCACCGGTTTAAAGGGCCGGTGACCCTAATACAATCCTATGAAAATAATTTTCGGGTAGGCACCATTTTAACATATTAATAAAAACGAGGCTGTGAGAAAAACATATAATAACTGCTACAGTACTTTACTCTGTCATCCACCTTATTTTCCAACGCGGAAGTAAGCCGTTTTCTGTGATTGTTCGAGACTTCCGGTTTAGCAGCAACAGGGACATAATCAATATAACAAAAAGTGCAGTAAACGGTTAAACGGTGTGAACTACAAACCAGTGTGTTCATGATTGAGATAATACTCTACAATAATTAGCCCAACTTACAAAATCAAGCTGCAAAATGAGCTGTTTTATACAGCTAAAAATAGCTGGAAGCGGAAGCCATACAAAGGTGCACAAAAGTTTTTCAGCCTAGTTTTCATAACACCGGGAGATATAGTTTGGTCTGCACACTATAAAACATGTATAATAGTGATAGCCTTATATTATTGCACTTTATGTTGTTTCTTAAAAATAAAATAATAAAGTACATAAAGTGTCATTATAAGCTACTACTATAAATAAAAATACAATTATTTGACAGTAAACGTATAAATAAAATGCTAATATTTACTAATGTGTTTTTTCAAATATGATCTATCATCATATTCAAACTTAAAATCTGCAAGCTTTCATTTTGGTGGGTTCCTGGCAGGTAACCGGAAGAGGGTCAGTGTCTTTGCATCATGCTTTGAAAATAGAAGCGGATAACCTAGATTTATGCTTTCAGTTTTACTGTTTTATACAGTATTAGCCTACATTGTGCATTAATCGCTGCCAACAATGTTGGTATGCAAGTGAGCAGTCTGAACTTATTAACACAGCACATTTTCAATTTTGGTCATACTGTACATGTTCACCTAAAACCACTTGTGTTAATGAGTATTATGTAGACCAAAACCCAGAAAACATTAATTAATCTTAACAAGCATTTACATTTTTTTAGTTCCATTGTCAATTGGATTTTGGTTAAATTAAGGTCCGACGCAATCTAGCAGGTCATAAATACCTTGTTTTTGTATACATTTGTTCAATCTCATTTATACAATCTGATTATATGCCCTGTTAATGATCAAGATTTGTGGGTTATGAGTGGACCACTATATGCTTTCTTTTCTTTTTTTTGTAAAAATCATGTAAGTAATTTTATAGTCATATCAATTAATACAAAATCACAACCTAGTAAAATGCACATTTTAAAATGAGATTATATGAGATAAAATGGGTTGTTCAGTCCCGAACGATAGAGACCATGACCAAATATTAAAATTACACCTCGGGAGGATACTATTCAAAAAGTGCAAGTAATACAGTAATACAATGTGGAAATTATGGTGCAGCCAGTAAATAAGTGGGGAGACTATAATAGGTTAGCAGGTTCTACGAATGAGATGGCAAGAAACTTTGAGCTGGCCAAGAACCACCATTTTGTGAAAAAGGGGTAACAGGCGAAGGTATTTATTAATAAATATTTTTTTAATACTAATAATATACATATAATTATTAAGAAATATACATAAACAAATGCTTAATAAATATTTTTGGTTTACACCCTAGGTCTTCACATGCAGTACAGTGTTGAAGACCCAGGAGCAGGGGTGAAGGTTTTTACACTATTTACATTGCATTTACGTATATGGTCCACAAATATGCAAGTAATACTGCCGGATGCAAATTTTACTGCCTCAAACCAAGCCTCCAAGGCTTAGATGTTTGGACCACCTATGTCAGCCCAGCACATGCAAAAACACCTGGGGCGGCCGTGGCAGGAACAGCTTTCACATGGAGCATGGAGAGATGGCCACTTATGACTCTGTGAACTGTGAACTGTGGCAGTAAATAATGCAAATAAAGTTTCCATTTCATTTACACGATTTAAATTTTTCCTTATGTTTATTTGATGACCTGATATGAAATAAAAGTACTTAGCAATATTGTCTTATTTGTAAATGGTAGGATCAGAAAAATTATTTCATTATCCATAAAGCTCCATATTATTCCTTCTTCTGGAGGGCTAATGTTCTAGAGAGTTTAGCTCCAACTTAGTTTTAAGGATTGCTAGAATCTTCCAGGTAGGTCAGCTCAACCTGAAGCTAAACTTTTCAGGATGTTGGCCCTCCAGGAACAAGAGTGGACACACATTGGTCTTTTTTTGTTGTGATGAATTCCATTTCACCCTTTGCCAAACTAGGCTCCCACCAGATCATTTATCATCATTTTGGCACCCCCAGCATTCCTGAAAGAAAGCTATTACAGCTATGCTGGAAATACACAAGCAACGTGCAACGTACGGATACAGTTTAACTTTTAACTTGTCACTGTAATTTAAATCCTAAAGGTTTATGCCAGAATACTTACCGCATCTACCACTTACTTATCGTAGCCAGATACTTGCAGGAGATCTCAACAAGAGCACCTCCACAGACCTACAAAATAGTCCCACTGATCTTTGCGGCGTGAGAGGGATTCTAAGACCATTATGTGGTGTCTAAGCTAGTCCTGTCAGTCAAGCAGCAATATGTGAAACACTGGGGCCCTTAACAAGGATTAATAGTGCAAGATCTAATGGAAGGGGTTTGAGATGACCAGAAAGAACATTAAAAGATTTCTATTAGATGGCAGAGCTTTCCAAAATAATTTTGTGGAACCAAAAGGTTGGAGCTAAACTCTTCAGAGTTGATGACCCTTAAACTGTAAACCGTTAAAATAGAAAGTGAGTGTAGCATAAGTGCAATGTAGATATATTTTTTTATGCTCGCTGGTTTTCTGGCAATTTTTACTGCCACTTGATCAACCATACAAAACATTTATTACCATTACCTTTGATCAAAAACACAAAACAGTGGACATACTTTACATTAAGAGGATTTGTAATGGACATAATGAGACAATTTACTGTAGCTAGACATTGTAAGACAATTATGATACCTCAAATTCATCCTTCAAGCCTTCATAGAAGCATTTTACAGATACTGGCTCATCTTTTAACAGAACCAAAATTGTGGTCGATGTGAAATATCAAGTTGACAGCAGTGTGTGTAACTAAACTTCCTCAAATTTTTCGAGTCCACTTGTTGTTTTGTCATGATGCTGAACTGACTGGACAGTGGTGGACTGGAGATGGAGGGGTTTGAACATGAACTGGGTTATCTTCATGAAGGCCACTGGAAAGAGCATTCTGAGCACAATTATTTTTTAGAGAATTTAAAATAGGGGAGTATCTGTTCACAGTTTTGAACTACAGTATGATTAACTTTGATACAATGATTCATCCTGGAACAATTCATCCTAAGGAACAGAAAGATTCATAATTCCTCATTTAGAATTAGGTTTGTAATAATGGATACTCATAACTGTATGTACATTTTACGATTCAAAGAGAAGTCATTCGATTTACAAAGTCCTGAACAATTTGCCTATCATTGTGTCTGCTTTGCTCCATCCATAAATTCCATCCCTATTTCACATTTTAAACATACTTAAACATATACATTCTCTCAAACCTTCAATGTTCCCTGATCACTGGTTTGATCAGTTTTACTACCGTTTAAAAACTTAAAATCACAAAATTCATCCTTTGAAACCCATGAAAATGTCGCATCAAAATCAGATTACACAATTTTTCATTCATGTATTTCAAAAATGTAAGTTTTAAATGTAAATTTAAGTTAAGTTTGTTCAAAATTGTGAATGACGATTAAGGAGTACAATGCTTCCATTATATTATTTCTTTAAAAAAGAACTATTAAACGAAAAGTCCCACTTTAAAATAAAATTATTTTTATTCTAAATAGGTAAGGCTTAATCAACTAAGATCACGAATCACAATATCATAAGAGAATAATCTTTAAAAATGTTGTTAAATGACATCTACAGTTGGGGGTGGGGGGCAATTTTAACCCTAAAATATGCATTTATAAAATAGATTTGGTCATGCTGAAAATTGTTTTTATATTATGTTGTTGGAATCTGATGCTTTCATCCAAAGTAACAGTAGTAATTTGCTCACGTTGCCATGCAAGTTTTCAACTTTACTTAATAACATGAGCATTTACAAAGGACTCCTCTAGAAATACATATTACAAAAACAAATGCTTGTGACAAAAATTATGGAATGGATTAAATAAAAACTAGAAGTTATACTGCGCGTGACTTTAAGACAGCTATTGACTATCTTTGGCCTCGTTTTCATTCATTGTAAATGTGTGTAAAACAAATGGAAACAGCGTTTTATACAAATAAAATAAGAAAAAAAAAAGAAAATGTACAAATAACACACACGGCTAAGAAAATATTTATTACAAAACCCATTTACCAAAATAAAATACAGAGATGAATACAAATAGAAAGTTAAAAACAAGAATTATAATACACTATACTCTAGTTTTCTTTTTTCTGAACAGGACATAAAGGCCAAAAGATTTCCCCAAGGTTTTTGAGGATTCCCCTGTGATAGAAACCTCTAAACGGATTGTATGAGGTCCGACAGTTATGTGCAGAGTATGGATGGCAATGCTGGCAGTTGTGACCTTTTCCTTTAAACCACTCATTGGAGGTTTGATTTATTAAAGCCAAATACATGTGAAACATTGAATAGCCAGCCAAGAGGAAAAACACAAATATCAAGAAGCCCAGCATGAAGACGATCCTTGGAAATGTCAGAAAGAGATGCTGTAACAAGAAATGCAATGAAAAAGATTTATTAGAGAGACAATTCATGTACCAAAGCACCATGTATGTCGTGAGTTGTCATTACCTGGATGATAAAGAGTGGTCCAGCAGGCTGTTGCTCACCTCGCTCGTCAATGTAGTGAGCATGCAAGAGTCCAGTTCGCAGAACAGCTTTTAGCAGCATGTCTGCTGTAAGAACTGCAATATCGCCCGCAATGACACACACACTCAGGAGGTACACAAGGAAGTATCTGGTGTTCTGGGCACCGATGCAGTTATTCACCCACACACAATGATGGTCAAATCTCTGGACACATCGATTGCAAACCCCTGTGCAAATTAGATCAATAGCATTTGTTGCTTAACGTTGAAAAAAAAACAAGTAAACAAACACCACTTACAATGCACTGGGCCATTATTAATTATTATAACAGATAAATATAATAATAGCTTGTTTCACTCATATTATAATTTCTTGTTTTTAAACCAAAGGTCAAAGGAAATTAGTTTGGGATGAACAACATAATGCTACTTAACAGAACACTTAAAATTGTTTCGTTTATGTGATATAAAATGGGTTTAGAAGTAGCTGGTTCACAGCTGAGGTCATTAGTAGGTAGACGTTCGTATTAATTATGTTATATTGACTACATGTTACAAAAAATAAATCTGTATTAAATGTATGGATTAAAAAATATGGTACCAATGGTTTGAGCTTTACAGATTTAACTCAAATGTATTATATATTAACTCATATTATTATATCTTCATTGAAAAAAACTAATGTTTAGTGAATTTAGTGTCTTTTAGAAGTGGTGGAAAAGCTGCATGACGGTTTTATTGCAAGTAGCTTTTCCGCAAACTGTGATACATAATACCAGGTGCACAGGTCATACACACAAATACAAAGAAACACTAAAACAATGAAATAAATATTAATTTATCAACACACCTTGGAAAATAAAAAATGCTTACATACATAGCTGTTAAAAAAAAAAAAACATAATAAAATGAAAACCCTAGGGAATTTAATTTAAGTCAATGTATTTATTTTCAAGGTAGATAGTAGATTTTATTCACTTCCAGAAATTGTAAATTTAACAAAATTTTACTAAAATGTAATCGGATGTTTAAGGAAGGATAATCTATACTTACTACAGTGTTTGGATCGTGCAGGTTTAACAAGCTGACAGGTTGAACACTTGACTCCCTGCTGGAACAGTTTTTCATCATACTGGTAGACCTTCAGTTGTGCAGTATGGTTTGCCTTTGTCAGTGTGCCTTTAAAAAAAAACTAAAATTAAATGCACAGAAATTTGGTTTCATTTTTAACGAAAATGGGACAACTCTTTAGTTGCAAACCTGGGTCTCTGCTACAACACAGGTAGAACAGATAAGACTTCACTGCAAGGAGAACGTAAGGAATGCACAAACTGACTGAACTTGTGCCCATGTCCAAACAGAAGCCAAAGACCTCATAGGAGAATTCTCCAAACACAATAACTTCAAGTAACAGGTGCAAGTAAAGGAAGAAGCTGTTCCTGATTTGAAAAATGAACAAACATAGGATTAGCGGATATATAGTTTGATGTCCAGGGAACACATATAAAATGTACACTGCAGAGTCTAAATAAATGTAGGTCACTTTGGATAACAAATTCTGGCAAATGCATGTACGTAAAATTCCTCAGATATTTTTTAATTACCCTTAAGCTATAAGTTTATTTAACAAGGATGGTTATAAGTTATAGTCAGTTATGTAGTCTTCCAAATATGTTTAATATGCACTACCATTCTTTTCGGGGTCAGTAAGTGTTATTAGGGGTTAAATTTTAAATACATTATTACTGTTATTCACAAACAGATTCAAAAGTAAAAAAAAAAAAAAAGCTACTCTAATGAACTTTCTATTCATTAAAGTACCTTTGATGGAACAGCCTGTGCATAGTTCTGTAGCAAATGCTTTGGAGACATTGTGGGATCCATGGAGAGACGATCTAAAAGAAAACATGATAGAAGTCTTATTTTAAGCAACAAAAGAAATAATTAAGTTTGCATAATATTACTTACTTACCCCTGTGAACTTGTCCAGAAGCAGACCAAAAGGAGTCTGCTGATGTCCTGAATACTTACAAACTAGAGCAATGCAGGTGAGCACCACCGCCACATATATACCAAAAAGAGTGAGGAAGTCCATTTACCCCTACCTAAGAAGCACAGCACTGCGAGTAATTCATTTCACTTATAACAAATCAAAATCTAACGAACTAACGTTAGCATTTAAGATAACGTTTTATTCAACAAACCATGCAGTGTTTAAAAGTTTTTTGTAAACAACGCCGTACATACATTCAGCTAATGTAACGTACACAGAAAAAGACAAGCGAAGTTTTTAAGTTTTCAGTATTCACCTGAACACCATTCTCACACCTTTTCCCCGTGAAGACCGTGAAGTAGACCGTGGATACGGAACAATGTTGCCAGATCTCCTCACAAAACAAAAACATACAGACTTGCACAGTCGAATAAGAACAAGGAGATACGTAATTATATAGTTTTTTACATACACTTATTTTACGTTTTACACTACTCTATTCTGGAAATAAACTATCAGCAGATACTTATATGCGTAAGCAACCTTTTCAGTAGAAAGCAATTCCAAAGCGGATATGGCAACACAATGGTAACGTACTTACTACAACTGTGCTGTCAAAGTAAAAGTCGTCCCATTTTCTCTTTTTTTTCTGGTTTGCTATTTAAAAAAAAAATAAGTTAATCTTTCAACGTAGTCAGCAGTGCAAATTAATTATTGGTATTTTTAAGTAAACTTGTGGAAAATGTAGCCTATGTTATTATATTAATATTTGTGCAATAAATAATTGAATAATACAGTTTCTTAAAAGGCAGCATGCAATATTGGTCAGCTAGCATACAAACTTTACAATTACAATTCAGCCTTTATATTTCTTCATTTATTTGTCCAACAAAAACGTTGAATTATTTAAACTTTTCGTCATTCGTTTTTAGAAGCAGGTGGATGAAAATGTTAAGCGCACTTGTTTTCAGTTCAAGGTTGCCATAGCCTTCTAACTGTTGCATCTACAGTTATCATGTTACAGACCTGCACATTCACTACAGGGGTGATGCCTCAAAGGAAAGGGATCCCACTAAAGTCCTTCGAGAATACTCCACCGAGCAAAGGAAGCAGGTATTCCATTTTAAAATATTCGTGCATTTTTAAATCTATAGAATAAAATCTTCACGAAGTTTTTCGTGCGTTTAAAAGTTGGTCTTTTTTTTGCACTTTTGGTTGTACACCACTGACATAACTGTGAGCTAACACAAATCATTAAAGTGTATAGACTGCTATAATTTTTGGATGTTTAAATTTAATTTTTTAATTTTTATGAATTGTACTGCAATAGCTACGTTATTCAGTTTTGCAATATGTTCAATTACGTCTACTATACGTCTACATTTATAAAAGACAGAGGTCTTTATTACTTTAAGACAATAAGAGAGCATAGAGTCCTTGCAGTCAGTGCAAATTTATAAAAATGTTCTTTTATTGCAATACAATAATATTTGTTTTTACCTACACAAGCACTTTTATGTATTGGTAAATTGAGATGTTGATTGAGGAACAGTGTGTTTGGAGATACAAGCATTGGCTCTAAATAATTCAGTATAGCTTGTCTTTGCTTCAGTCCTTTACATAATACCTCTATTACAATTTACTGCTAGTTATACTGTTTCCCTATTCAGTTTGTAACCTTGAAAGTGAAACCATGATACACCTTGTTTATACCGTGGCTTGTTCATATTTATAATCTACCTGGGCCAGTGTTCAAAAAGATGCTCTGGAAGACCCTGCTTGCACCTGAGCTGCATGTCAGCTCACTCAGTAAATCAATCCTTCTTCCCGAATTCCCCCCGGATGAATGACAGCATGTGTCCTGCCATGTGGCACGAGAGATCTCGAGATGCAGCATTTAATCTGTCTAATCCAGAGCAAGAGCTTTAATAGCACTGCTCCTGTTCAAAGATGTGTGACTGCGCTCTTCAGTGCATTCAGACGTTCTAATTATCCACCATCGTCCTGACGGATCCCCAAGCTGATACTGGGCTACTTTTTGTCCCTTGGAGAGACAGCTCGAAGAGAGAGTATGGGAAGGAGGTATTTATAGAGAAATGGGGCCTCACTTTACCCTTTTTGGAGAGAGAATCATTAAGGATCTGTGCTAGGTGTCCCAGTTTCTTGATTTGAGCTCTGCAGGCAGGACTAGCAAGACTCGCCAGAGATGCAGAGTCAACTCATCGACAACATCACTCTGGCACTCAGTGCAGTGTCACCCTTTTTTTAAGTGGCAGTGCTCTGCGTGCCACACGACGATGGGGGGCATTGGAAAGGCGTTTCCCCTGAAGCGTGGTGCAGCGCAGTAAGAGGATCTCGTACAGAGTGGACGACGTGGACCAGGCTTTTGGCTCTCCGAATTTTTCATACCTGTTGAATTACGACAAAATGAAGAAATTCCTCCAGAATAAGAAAGGGAGATACTCCTTACGGCAGAACAAGCCGGGTCCTCGGTATCCACCCAAAGATATTTGTAAGTGTTTAGTGTTTAAGAATTTCGTATTTGTAGGATGACGATGATGACTTTCAGAAGCAGAGTAAAAGTCAGTTTATGATGAATGCTTTGATGAATGACCTTCTGTCAATCTACAGGGTTAGGCTTTGTGTGGACTGGCCCACAAAAACAATATTTTGCAAGCCATTTGAATGTGTGAATGTTCTGGATTTACTAGAAAGGACTACAACTGTGAGTCTCATGCTGCTGATGCTGTGTTTAGGCACATCTGTGCACTGATATCGGATGATTTGGGAGCCTCTGTTCCTTTTTCAATGAGGTCAATGTTACTGGGAGGTCTAATGTGTCAGCTGAGACTCCGTATTTAGTAAGGTTGTATGGCTCTCTTTATGTGAGGCTGCATTACTTTATCTTGTCAGGATAGGCAAAACCGACTTCACTTGACATATTTTAGTATCTAGGTGTATATATTTTAGGTCCTTGAATTATTTTCAGTGTCTGTTCAAGCATGTGATGTCCAGCAAGTTCCATTTTTCTCTGGAGACTTGATCATTTTGCTGAGTGTATGTAGGTCTTGTTTACAACTGGCTGATTGAACATTTGAGCCTAGTTGCTCATTAGAGACCACATATCCTCTTATTTGCTATCTTTCTCACAGTCCTCACCATGCCAGCGTCTAACCAGGGCTGGCCAGAGGAGTTTGGCTTTCAGATAGGAGGGAATGGGCCGAGCTACATCTTGACTGTTGAGGATGGAAGCAGTGCTCATCTGTCTGGACTGCAACCAGGAGACCAGGTCTTGGAAATCGAGGGCCAAAATGTTTCCAGTCTTAGTGCTCAAGAAGTCATTGCCCTTGCCCAATCACAACGAAACATCCCGCCAAGTATTGGAGTAGTTTCACGCATCCAGCAGGTGGGTTATTTTTTTATTTTTGTCTGAATGTATTTATTTATTCATTGTAAAATCAGGGATATTAATGTTGACTAAAAGTATTTCGGTTAATTAAAATAAGACTATGAAAATAAACTAAAAAAAATTTAATTAAATCAATACAAACTATAATATACAATTTATACATACACTGATTTAAATACACTATGAAAAATATAATAATATGATATAATAATATCAGTAAAGAAAAACATTACATTCACACACATATTACCAGGTTAGTTCAGGTTGTAAAATGCGCTAAAATTACGAACTGGATATAAATGAAAAGTACAACTCAAAACAGCTGCAAAGGTTTCCTGGTTTTCCAAAGGTTTCCTTCAAAATGGTCTCTCAGTTTGGTTCCCTAAGCTACACAATCACGGGGAAGACTTAAATTGATAGTTGCCTAGAAGACAACCATTGCCACTCTTTACAAGGAGGGTAAGCCACAAACATTCATTGCCAAAGAAGCTGGCTGTTCACAGAGTGCTGTATCCAAACATGTTAACAAAAATTTGAATAGAAGGAAAAACTGTGGAAGAAAAAGATCCACAACCAACCGGGAGAACCGCAGCCTTGGTGAGGATTGTCAAGAAAAATCGATTTAAGAATTTGGCTTATTTCACAAAAAATGGACTGAGGCTGGGGTCAACCACACACAGACGTGTCAAGGAATTTGGTTACTGTTGGTGTATTCCTCTTGTTAAGCCACTCCTGAACCACAGACAATGTCAGAGGCGTCTTGTCTGGGCTAAGGAGAAGAAGAACTGGACTGTTGCCCAGTGGTCCGAAGTTCTCTTTTTGATTGAGAGCAAGTTTTGTATTTCCTTTGGAAACCAAGGTCCTAGAGTTTGGAGGAAGGGTGGAGAAGCTCATAGCCTAAGTTGCGTGATGTCCAGTGTTGTTTCCACAGTCTGTGAGGATTTGGGGTGCAAGTTTATTTATATAGCACATTTCATACACAGTGGTAATTCAAAGTGCTTTACATAAAAGGAGTAGAATAATCATAAAAGCAATAATAAAACAAAGAAGAAAATAGAACAATTATAAAAACAATGATCACAACAT